>CM059790.1:34361819-34386819 GCA_030435695.1 Brachymystax lenok tsinlingensis
GTTACGGTTCTGTTGAAGACCTTCTTTGGTTGGTGATAGGAGTACCAAGTCCAAGTATTTTACCTCTGTGTCAAATAGTGTGAGTCCTGGGGCTGGAGAATGGTCCAACATGTCTGCTAATTCATTGATATAAATGTTTAAAAGATTTGGACTCAAACTGCAGCCTTGTCTCACACCTCGACATTGTGAAAATAATTCTGTTCTTTGGTTTTTGATTTTATTGCACACTTGTTTTCTGTGTACATACATTTTATTAAGTCATACACCTTACCACCAAGCCCACTTTGGAGAATTTTGTAGAATAGCCCTTCGTGCCAAATAGAATCAAATGCTTTTTTAAAGTCAATAAAGCAAGTAAAGATTTTGCCCTTTTTTTTTTGGTGGACATGTTTATTAATTAGTGTGTGTAAGGTGTATATATGGTCAGTAGTGCGATGGTTAGGGAGAAAGCCAATTTGACATTTACTTATTACATTTTTTTCTTGAAGAAAGGTTTGAATTCTTGAATTCAAAATGCTGCAGAAAACCTTTCCCAAGTTGCTGTTTACGCAAATTTCCCTGTAATTATTGGTGTCTGATTTGTCTCCACTTTTGTGGATAGGGGAGATGAGCCCCTGGTTCCAGACATCCGGGAAGCATCCAGAAGTTAAAACTACTTAGGGAGCAGTGGGGCGCTAGCACTCCCGACACTACCCGGTGAAATGTAAGGCGCCAAATTCAAAATCCCAAAGTTGAATTATTAAACATTCATCAATATACAAGTGTTGCATAGTTATCAAAAGCTCTGATTCTTAGCAATATCACAGCATTGTCAGATTTCAAAAAGGCTTTACGGCGAAAGCACAACATTTGATTGTTTGAGGATAGCCCCTCTCATATTTTATGCATTGGCATAAATCCATAACCAAAGCGGGTCTCATAAAACGCATAAAATCCCTTACCTTTCGAAGAACTTCTGCTGAGGGCTTCCCAAGTGTCCAACGAAGACATCCAATGGTTCTTTTGTTAGAAAAAGTCATTTATTATATCCATAAATCTCTGTTTGGTTGGCACGTTATGTTCATAAAATACAGCGTCCACTCACCCATTGAACCGTGAAGAGAACACGTTCAACCTATACCTATACACTTGTCCAAGAACAATCAAACATCATTGATAATGTATCCTTAGGAAGACTTTTATGTATATTTACTATAATATTTCAAACGGATTATAAACTGGATGATAGGAAAGGAAAAAACCACAGCGCGAGCCCGTGAACGCGCCTCCTCTTCTGTTTACATCCGATGACCACTTCGAAATTCTTCTTCTATTACCATCCAGAGCAACCTAACATCACCAAACACTGTCTAGAGACTGTTGACATCTAGTGGAAGCAATAGGTACTGCAATCTTAGGGAGGGAGGGGTTCAAAATGAGGCAATGTGTCAAAAACACTTTTTCCAGGACAGAAATTCCTCGGGTTTTCGCCTGCTACATCAGTTCTGTTATACTCACAGACAATATTTTAACACTCTTAGAAACTTCAGAGTGTTTCCTATCCAATAGTACTATCCAATAGTAGTATGTGCATATCCTAGCTTCTGGGCCTGAGTGGCAGGCCTTTTACTTTGGTCACGCCAGACTCCAAAACCGACACCTCAGCTGCCACTCCCTAAGAAGTTAAAACCATGTTGAACAATTTAAGCACAGCATTTTGCAACTCAGGTGTGCTGTTTCTCAGCATTTTATTTCTGATGTTATCTAGACCACAAGTCGTTTTTGTATAGCTTGTAAAAATAAGTTTTCCAAATTCCTTCATCTTGTATGGCTAATTCTTGTGGCTTTGTCGTGTTCCACATGTCCCAGAACTGATTTTGGTCAATTGCGTTTTCAATTTTGTCAAGTGTCTTGTTGGTATAATTACATTTTTTGCGTTTCAGTGTATGTTTATACTGTTTTAGAGTTTCAAAGTATTCATAGCGTAGATCTGGGTTGTTTTGCTGCTTATGTTTTTCATTTGACATTTGTCTTAGATGTTTTCTAATTGTTTTACATTCGTTATCAAACCATTTTTCTGATTTTTTTTTTCTTTTTTTTCTGATGTTGAATTTCTTTGGTTTTCTCAAATTTGCTTTCGATGCTGCTTTTTGGAATATGCAATTGATGTTTTGAGTAGCCGAATTGACACCTTCTTTATTGTTTTGGAATTGTTATTGAAAAACTGTATAGAGTTCATAATTTCATTTGAGTTCAATGTTTCAATGAATCTCTCTGCACTGTTTTGAGCCCATCTGTACGATTGGTTTATTTTGTAGAGTTTATTGGGCTGTTTTTTTTAATGAATATTGCCGGTTAATTTCTTCAGAAACACGTTGATCTGACTGTGATCTGACAATGGTGTCTGTGGTCTGACAGTGAATGCGCTAATGGAGGAGGGGTCAATGTCAGTGATGGCATAATCGACTACACTTGTCCCAAGAGCTGAGCAGTAAGTAAACCGACCTAAAGAGTCCCCTCTGATTCTACCATTAAGCATGTACAGGCCTAAGGCTCCACAGAGATGCACTAACTCCTTCCCATTTTTGTTCAGTATTTGGTCAGGACTGTTTCTATTATTTATAATAGGACTACTGTACAAGGAGGGGTGTCCAAATATGTGGTGGTTACCTCCCGCATCATTGTAGTCAGGCTCAGAACCTGTTCTTGCATTGAAATCTCCACAAATAAGCACTTTACCCTCTGCCTGAAATGTAATGATTTCTGAATGGAGATTGTCAAAAAACTGATCATCATAATATGATGAATCTGAAGGAGGAGCATAAGCTGCACATATGTATACATCATTGTCACAATAGATTGGACCTTTGTTAAGTTATAACCAAATGTGATTAGTACCTTTTTTCATTTCATTCAGTGCTAAGTCCTGCTTATGCCAAATGATGATTCCACCAGAGTCTCGGCCCCGTTTTACATTTTTATGTTTGATTGTAGTAAACCTTCTCTATAGCCTGAGGGACACTGAGTATCTATGTCTCCACGACACTATGCTTCCAGTAGGATTATGATGTCCTGTCCCTTAATGTTTTTAATCAATTCTGGATTGTTGTTTTATATCTAAAATGTGAAGAGTATAGGCCCTGGATATTCCATGAGCTGATAGTTAATGATCTCATTTATAATAAGTGATATTCACTGGTTTGAGTAAAGTACATTGAAATATATATATATATATATACACACACACATACTCCATTACATATAATTATTATTATAATACCAGTGCCAATAAAATAAAGGTTAGTTGTAAACAAATTAATAAGAATGGAATAAGATTGCCCAAAAAATAAGTACAATACAATGCAATCTGCAACCCTGTGTGTGCATTGCGTGTGCGTGTGCGTGTGTGTGTGTGTGTGTGTGTGTGTGTGTGTGTGTGTGTGTGTGTGTGTGTGTGTGTGTGTGTGTGTGTGTGTGTGTGAATTAAAGGGTCTGTCTAGCCCAGTAGTCTGCATATTAGATGCAGTATTTGGCGAACCTCTCATATCTCTAAGTTCTAGGTGTCTTTTGACAGAGGTTACCTCAGTATATGTAGGCTGATGATCTGAATGATACATGGTGTGGACTACATCATGTGATGTACTTCTCTGAAGGACAGTGTTCTGCCCAACCCTAGAGTAGTGGTCAGTACTGTGTTGTGATGGGCCAGGTCCAGTCGAGCTGTGTTGTGATGGGCCGGGTCTAATAGAGCTGTGTTGTGATGGGCCTGGTCTAGTAGAGCTGTGTTGTGATGGGCCTGGTCTAGTAGAGCTGTGTTGTGATGGGCCTGGTCTAGTAGAGCTGTGTTGTGATGGGACGGGTCTAGTAGAGCTGTGTTGTGATGGGCCTGGTCTAGTAGAGCTGTGTTGTGATGGGCCTGGTCTAGTAGAGCTGTGTTGTGATGGGCCTGGTCTAGTAGAGCTGTGTTGTGATGGGCCGGGTCTAGTAGAGCTGTGTTGTGATGGGCCGGGTCTAGTAGAGCTGTGTTGTGATGGGCCGGGTCTAGTAGAGCTGTGTTGTGATGGGCCTGGTCTAGTAGAGCTGTGTTGTGATGGGCCTGGTCTAGTAGAGCTGTGTTGTGATGGGCCTGGTCTAGTCGTGCTGTCCTGAGGCAGGTCTGGTCTGGTAAATCTGTGTTGTGTTGGGCCTGGTCTAGTAGAGCTGTGCTGTAATAAGCTGTGTCTGGCTCTTCTCTCTTGGGGATGATGGGGGTACTGTTGTTTCAGAAGGTGGGGCGGGGGGCCTCTGCTGCTGGGGTGATGGGTATGTGGGTCCCTGCCAAGTGTTGCATCCTTTAGGTCCTTGGCAAAGGTTCTGATAATGTCCTGATCAAGATGTACATCATGGTATAAATGTTGACATGTCAGAGTGGGGTGGTGAGCCGTTCTGACGTTGAGCAGTGAGGCACAGTCCACAGTCATTTGCTGATTTATTTTTTCAATGAACTTTCCTGGGAAGTCCTTTCTTGGTAGGAGGGTGGACACAACTATATTGGTTGTTGGGAACATAGCCTGTGCCCGTTCTGCCACTTTTCTCACTGCCCCAGATACATGTTCATTTTTGGCATGAAGGTGGTTTGTGCCAGTGTGGATGATGATGTTGTTGGGGGTGTCAATCCTGGTCTAACTGAGTAGCTGCATTGCACTGTCAGTTGTAGGACACCAGAACTTATACACCTGGTGTCTAGGGAATACTCTTTCCTGGACTAAGTACTTCCCGTTTGAATCAATAAGGATTGCAGTTGTGGGTGGCAGTCTGGGTGGAGCAGACTGGGAGACTGGTTGGCTGACCTGGGCTGGAGCAGACTGGGAGGCTGGTAGGTTGACCTGGACTGGAGCAGACTTGGAGGCTGGTAGGTTGACCTGGGCTGGAGCAGACTGGGAGGCTGGTAGGTTGACCTGGGCTGGAGCACACTGTGCTGGAGCAGACTGGGAAGCAGGTAGGCTGACATGGGCTAGAGCAGACTGGGACACTGGTTGGCTGATCTGGGCTGGAGCAGACTGGTAGGCTGGTGCAGTGTCATCAGGCTGTGTGGTGGAGGCCATGCTGGTCTCAGGTTCTGCTTGTGTTGTACCAAGCTGGTGGACATTTTCTCTCGATTCAGAGGACATCATGACTAGCTGCTGGTTGAGGGTGTCAATGTACCTCTCTCTTTGTTCTAGCTCCTTTCTTGTGCTCAGATGGTCTCTGAGGTCATCATTTGTCTGACTCAGTTTGTCCATTCTGCTTTCTAATTTAGCAATAGATGCTCTGCTGTCCTCCCTGAACGGTTTCATCTCTTCTTTTAGTTTCTGGACAGTGTCCTCCTCTTGAAGCTTGTTCTCTCTGAGTTCTATGAACTCTGCTTCGACGAGAGAGAGGGTGTTGTGGAAACGTTGCATAGCAGGTGTTCTTGGTGTTGTAGGCATGTCCTTGGCTCTGTCTGCTGCAGGTGAGGTAGGTAGAGGGACACTGAGGGCTTCTTGCTGGGTCACAGAGACCGTTGGGGCCTGCTTTTATCCATCTCCCTCCTTTACTTTCTCCTCAGTTTCTGAGATGAGTTTAGCTTCTGCTTTTAGGGGGGCAAACATATTTTCAAAAGCCTGGAGGCTTGAATCATTGCCTTGTATCAATACAGTTCCATTATTATATATGTTTACTGTTTGATACGTGTTGCTCTGGTCAGCTTCTTTAAAAATGCTGATCTGACATCCTTGGCTGATGCCTCTCATTTTTGAGAAAGGGAAATTGTTGCAAATAACCCTTTTCCATATCTGCCCTCGTTTGGTATTAAATATTACATTTGCTCTTGTTTTGCAACTGGTAAGATCTGCAAACAGGCATTTATGGTTCTGTCCCATCAACAAACCTTCGAAACTTTTCTTAGCTTTCTCCGTTTGGATGTCTGGTGGGTAAACATTTTCCATAGCAACGCTGGTGATGTTGTCTACAATGTGTGCTGGAGCAGACTGTCTCTCTCTCTCTGTCTCTGTCTCTGTCTCTGTCTCTGTCTCTGTCTCTCTCTCTCTCTCTCTCTCTCTCTCTCTCTCTCTCTCTCTCTCTCTCTCTCTCTCTCTCTCTCTGCTGTCTCTCTGTCTCTGTCTGTCTGTCTCTCTCTCTCTGTCTCTCTCTCCTCTCTCGCTGTCTCTCTCTCGCTGTCTCTCTGTCTCTCTGTCTCTCTCTGTCTGTCTGTCTCTCTCTCTCTCTGTCTCTCCACTCTCTCTCTCTCTCTCTCTCTCTCTCTCTCTCTCTCTCTCTCTCTCTCTCTCTCTCTCTCTCTCTCTCTCTCTCTCTCTCTCTCTCTCTCTCACACATTTATAATACTACATAATAATACTAATTTCTACATTTGAGGGCCTGAAGTTTCTTATAGAGCTCCTGGTCAGTAATTGGGGAGTCCAATGGATTTTGATTGTCCTTTATAGCTTTTTCTAATCCATTCAACTTCTCATAAATTTGGCGTTGTTCTGTGTTTTTGTCAATTTGAATGGTGTTGTAGAGTGTTTTAAAATTGGTTGTCCATATGTCACCATTTTGTATCGCTAATTCCTCTCTCTCTGTGTCTCTCTCTCTGTGTCTCTGTCTCTGTCTCTCTCTCTCTCTCAAATTCAAGCTGCTTTATTGGCATGAAAAACATTGTGTCAATATTGCCAAAGCAACAATGTATACAATATACATTGTAATAAAATTATAAACTATAACTAACTTATAACTAAATAACGGTCATCTACATCTGTCCTACAACTACCATCATCATCACTACTACTGCTATCACCATTATCATTAAACTGTTATCATTACCATTACCACTCATACCACTACTATACGGAATGATAAACAACAATAATAATAGTAGTAACAATAATAGTAATAACAATAACAGCAATAATAAGTAAGTTACTGCTTAATATGCAGATGTTACTATTCAGTGTCCCTCAGGCTATGGCAGGCAAATATATATTTATATATCTCCTTGTCTCTCTCTCTTTCTCTGTCTCTCTCTCTCTCGCTGTCTCTCGCTGTCTCTCGCTGTCTCTCGCTCTCTCTCGCTCTCTCTCTCGCTGTCTCTCTCGCTGTCTCCCTCTCCTCTCCTCACCTGCATTCGTATTTTGTCCAATCTTAACCAGAAGTGTCAGTATCACCCACTACTGTATGTTATTTTCAGTCGTATTAGTAGGGACCTTGACCACTTACTGTACTGTTCTTCCTGTGAGGATTGGAGACAGACTCCATTGACAAACAGAAGGCTCTGAAATGTTTTTAAAGGCAATCCAAAAAGCCTTTTTATATGTAATCAATTATGAGCTCTTCTCTCTGAGATCCTAACTCAAGCCTTGTCAATCTCTCTTCAAAAATGAATGAGGTGGGAGCATGTCACTGTTCGGCCCATAGTTCAATTAATCTTTACCCTAATAGGCACGGTGGAGAGGAAGAAAAAGATAGCGATAGAGCGAACGAGCTACTCTTAATGTACATGTAAAACTCTACAGTGGGTCCATGCCAAGTGTAAGTGGTTGAGTGATATTGGCAAATGGAGGGAAGAGGGGGCTGATGGGATGGAGAGAGGGAGGGAGAGAAAGCGTCAGATTTAGGCATTTTCTTTAATGTTATAAGAGCTTATTGATATTTGATTTTCGCTCTGGGCCGGGAGTTGCTGAGGCAGCTCCTTTTCCCGCCGTCTTTTACGGGTGAGAGATGTGGTTCTCATCCCATTCCATCCACACTCGGACAATCAGCTGTAAAACCGTCCCATGGGAACGCCGTCCGAGGCAGTGTGTGGGCTGGGAGGTGTGAATGTGTGTGTGGGCTGTGAGCAATGAGAGATGGGTCATTTTGGGTCCATCAGTTTAAAGTCTCACACTATCTTATATCTGAGGGTATTTCTCCCCCAAAGGAAGCAGTCCCTCTCCTAGGGAAATATGTCTGTGAAGGATCAGAATAAGAGATCATCATTAGCAGCTTTAGAGTGATAGTGTGAACTGTGAAAAATGCCTGTGAGTGCTCCGGTGAGATGGTCTGGAGTGGACAGCTGTGAAGGAGTGGTTCCACCGTCATACAAACCATGGTCTGTCCCACTCACACAATCCTCTCTCCATTCACTGTACACTACTTACCAATCAGAGAGCTCTAACCCTCTTTAAAAAGGATAGAACACCCAATATAACCTATACAGTCCTCTTACAGTATTCCAACTCTCTCGCTTCCTCACACCCCCCCTCACACTCTCTGTCTTTCTCTCTCTCCCACTCCCTTCTCGCACAGACTGGCTGAGAGCTCTATATACAGTAAATAAACATTAGGACTCCTGTTTCTCATTAACCACTGGACGCTTGTACTCAGCACAGACCCTCTCCTCCCTCTCTCCCTTCTCCTCTCCTCCAACCTCTCTTCCCACCTCTTCTCTTCCCTCTCTCCCTTCTCCTCTCCCCCTCTCCTCCAACTCTCCTCCTCCCCTCTCCCCCCTCCCTTCTCCTCCCCCTCCTCTCCTTCCCCCTCTCTCCTATCCCATGATAAATTTTACTGAAGCCGCTTGTCAACAACCCTCTCAGGGATCAATCCCGGTTTTCTCAACATCTCCCCAGAGGCTCTACGGAATATCAGGAAGTACATACTGCAACCTCAGTTTTCCCATTCACATTGATTTACTATAGGCAGATGTTTTATATAATATCGTCATCAAAGAGCACTTTAAAAATACGTAGGGTTCCCTTAAATGCCTCAGTATTGGTGAGGTTACAGAGAGACTAGTGAAGAGACGCCCATCTTCCCCTCACTGGTAAAGGGCTTAAGTAGGTCAAATGGTTTGTTCCTGTGTCAAGTCTCACAGTGCCACAGAGTTAGTTTTTACTTTTTAAGTGTGCCTTGAATGTTAAAGATACACAATTCATTATCATAAAAGAAAACAAACATTAGAAAACTATTTTGATTTGAGTTAAGGTGAAATTGTGTGTGACACTGCTTGCTGAGCTAAAGCTCTCTCCTCTTCTCTGTCTGTGGCCACAGAGTGCTCACTGGATTCTCTGAAATGCTGATTTGAAAAGGGTTATCTGAAACCACCCATAGCTGGGACAGTGAAAAGGGCTTGTTTGATCTGCTCTGTGTAAGCTGAAATACGATAAATAGACGCAATACATCTATCTGTCTTTTGCTCACTTGTGTGATACAGTTTATTAATACAGTAGTATAACCCTAAAACCGTTGGACTATATGGAGATTGTTGCTTGTAGTACAATAGTAGCCGTCTGCTTCTGTGTGCACTCAGCTGTGAAGGTAAGATTAAGCAGAGGTTATAGCCAGGTGCTGTACATGGTTCTGTCCTTGACTTCTCTAGCCCTCTGGTGCTGTCCATGATAATGGTCTCTCTAGCTCTCTGGTGCTGTCCATGATAATGGTCTCTCTAGACCTCTGGTGCTGTCTGTGATAATGGTCTCTCTAGACCTCTGGTGCTGTCTGTGATAATGGTCTCTCTAGCCCTCTGGTGCTGTCCATGATAACGGTCTCTCTAGACCTCTGGTGCTGTCCGTGATAATGGTCTCTCTAGACCTCTGGTGCTGTCTGTGATAATGGTCTCTCTAGACCTCTGGTGCTGTCCATGATAATGGTCTCTCTAGCCCTTTGGTGCTGTCTGTGATAATGGTCTCTCTAGCCCTCTGGTTCTGTCCGTGATAATGGTCTCTCTAGCCCTCTGGTGCTGTCCGTGATAATGGTCTCTCTAGCCCTCTGGTGCGTCTGTGATAATGGTCTCTCTAGCCCTCTGGTGCTGTCCGTTATAATGGTCTCTCTAGCCCTCTGGTGCTGTCCATGATAATGGTCTCTCTAGCCCTCTGGTGCTGTCCATGATAATGGTCTCTCTAGCCCTTTGGTGCTGTCTGTGATAATGGTCTCTCTAGCCCTCTGGTTCTGTCCGTGATAATGGTCTCTCTAGCCCTCTGGTGCTGTCCGTGATAATGGTCTCTCTAGCCCTCTGGTGCGTCTGTGATAATGGTCTCTCTAGCCCTCTGGTGCTGTCCATGATAATGGTCTCTCTAGCCCTCTGGTGCTGTCAGGGGTAATGGTCTCTCTAGACCTCTGGTGCTGTCCATGATAATGGTCTCTCTAGCCCTTTGGTGCTGTCTGTGATAATGGTCTCTCTAGCCCTCTGGTTCTGTCCGTGATAATGGTCTCTCTAGCCCTCTGGTGCTGTCCGTGATAATGGTCTCTCTAGCCCTCTGGTGCGTCTGTGATAATGGTCTCTCTAGCCCTCTGGTGCTGTCCGTTATAATGGTCTCTCTAGCCCTCTGGTGCTGTCCATGATAATGGTCTCTCTAGCCCTCTGGTGCTGTCCATGATAATGATCTCTCTAGCCCTCTGGTGCTGCCCATGATAATGGTCTCTCTAGCCCTCTGGTGCTGTCTGTGATAATTGTCTCTCTATCCCTCTGGTGCTGTCCGTGATAATGGTCTCTCTAGCCCTCTGGTGCTGTCTGTGACAATGGTCTCTCTAGCCCTCTGGTGCTGTCCATGATAATGGTCTCTCTAGCCCTCTGGTGCTGTCCATGTTAATGGTCTCTCTAGCCCTCTGGTGCTGTCTGTGATAATGGTCTCTCTAGCCCTCTGGTGCTGTCTGTGATAATGGTCTCTCTAGCCCTCTGGTGCTGTCCATGATAATGGTTTTTCTAGCCCTCTGGTGCTGTCCGTGATAATGGTCTCTCTAGCCCTCTGGTGCTGTCCGTGATAATGGTCTCTCTAGCCCTCTGGTGCTGTCCGTGATAATGGCCTCTCTAGACCTCTGGCACTGTCTGTGATAATGGTCTCTCTAGCCCTCTGGTGCTGTCTGTGATAATGGTCTCTCTAGCCCTCTGGTGCTGTCCGTGATAATGGTCTCTCTAGCCCTCTGGTGCTGTCCGTGGTAATGGTCTCTCTAGCCCTCTGGTGCTGTCTGTGATAATGGTCTCTCTAGCCCTCTGGTGGTGCTGAACGGACAGCGACACTGTCCATGGTCTGTCAATGGTCTGTCTCTTTTCCATGCCCAGGGCCAGCTTCACAGTGTGATCTGGTTACCATTTGACCTTACTAATTAAGCATATTATGATTAGATGCTAAAGACAAGTGAAATTAAATCTATTCAAATGAAGCTATCGATGGCATAGATCCTCCAGCTCATTGATTAGAGCAGAGGCGTACTGCAGTGCCCTTGTTCCACTGTATAGGTACTGAGCCTGTAGCTATTCAAATACCTCAAGCTGTTGTACATGTGACAATACACTGTAAGGATTTCTTCTTATCGAGTAATGATTGACTACTATGGAACTCCTTTATTGAAAGCAGTTAACCAAAAAACATTGTTCATGTCATGATAAAAGGTTGAGCAATGGTTTTGTTATTGAATGCAGTAACTATGGTCGTTTACAAATCCTCTGGCGTAAATGTTCTTGTTTAGTTCCCTATGAAGATGCTGCATTCTCGGCTGTCCCTGACTTCACCCCCTCAGTGTTGGTAGAAAGGCCTGCCATATTTCCATGACCCCTGGGGCTATCGATCGCCCCCCCCCTCCACCCCTTGCCCTCCAGACAGTGGCAAAGCATAGCCTGCCAGAGACCCACTGAAGCCCACAGTTAAGGGATATTCAACACCTAACCTAAGAGGACACACTCACCTGTGTGTCTGTGTGTGTATGGATTGACGATGTGTCTTCATGTGTGTGTATAGATGGGCTATGTGTCTTCATGTGTGTGTAAAGAGGGGCTATGTGTCTTCATGTGTGTGTATAGATGGGCTATGTGTCTTCATGTGTGTGTAAAGAGGGGCTATGTGTCTTCATGTGTGTGTATAGATGGGCTATGTGTCTTCATGTGTGTGTATGGATTGGCTGTGTGTCTTCGTGTGTGTGTATAGATTGGCTATGTGTCTTCATGTGTGTGTATAGATGGGCTATGTGTCTTCATGTGTGTGTATGGATGGGCTATGTGTCTTCATGTGTGTGTATGGATTGAGTATGTCTTTTCATGTGTGTGTATAGATGGGCTATGTGTCTTCATGTGTGTGTATGGATGGGCTATGTGTCTTCATGTGTGTGTATGGATGGGCTATGTGTCTTCATGTGTGTATGGATGGGCTATTGATCTTCATGTGTGTGTATAGATGGGCTATGTGTCTTCATGTGTGTGTATGGATGGGCTATGTGTCTTCATGTGTGTGTATGGATTGGCTATTTGTCTTCATGTGTGTGTATGGATTGACTATGTGTCTTCATGTGTGTGTATAGATGGGCTATGTGTCTTCATGTGTGTGTATGGATTGACTATGTGTCTTCATGTGTGTGTATGGATTGGCTGTGTGTCTTCGTGTGTGTGTATAGATGGGCTATGTGTCTTTGTGTGTGTGTATAGATGGGCTATGTGTCTTCATGTGTGTGTATGGATTGGCTGTGTGTCTCCGTGTGTGTGTATAGATGGGCTATGTGTCTTTGTGTGTGTGTATAGATGGGCTATGTGTCTTCATGTGTGTGTATAGATGGGCTATGTGTCTTCATGTGTGTGTATAGATGGGCTATGTGTCTTCATGTGTGTGTATAGATTGGCTATGTGTCTTCATGTGTGTGTATAGATTCGCTATGTGTCTTCATGTGTGTGTATGGATTGACGATGTGTCTTCATGTGTGTGTATGGATTGACGATGTGTCTTCATGCGTGTGTATGAATTGGCTATGTGTCTTCATGTGTGTGTATAGATTGACGATGTGTCTTCATGTGTGTGTATGGATTGACTATGTGTCTTCATGTGTGTGTATAGATGGGCTATGTGTCTTCATGTGTGTGTATGGATTGACTATGTGTCTTCATGTGTGTGTATGGATTGGCTGTGTGTCTTCGTGTGTGTGTATAGATGGGCTATGTGTCTTTGTGTGTGTGTATAGATGGGCTATGTGTCTTCATGTGTGTGTATAGATGGGCTATGTGTCTTCATGTGTGTGTATAGATGGGCTATGTGTCTTCATGTGTGTGTATAGATTGGCTATATGTCTTCATGTGTGTGTATAGATTCGCTATGTGTCTTCATGTGTGTGTATGGATTGACGATGTGTCTTCATGTGTGTGTATGGATTGACGATGTGTCTTCATGCGTGTGTATGGATTGGCTATGTGTCTTCATGTGTGTGTATAGATTGGCTATGTGTCTTCATGTGTGTGTATGGATTGACGATGTGTCTTCATGTGTGTGTATGGATTGACGATGTGTCTTCATGCGTGTGTATGAATTGGCTATGTGTCTTCATGTGTGTGTATAGATTGACGATGTGCCTTCATGTGTGTGTATGGATTGACAATGTGTCTTCATGTGTGTGTATAGATGGGCTATGTGTCTTCATGTGTGTGTATAGATTGGCTATGTGTCTTCATGTGTGTGCATAGATTGGCTATGTGTCTTCATGTGTGTGTATGGATTGACTATGTGTCTTCATGTGTGTGTATAGATTGGCTATGTGTCTTCATGTGTGTGTATGAATTGACTATGTGTCTTCATGTGTGTGTATAGATTGGCAATGTGTCTTCATGTGTGTGTATGGATGGGCTATGTGTTTTCATGTGTGTGTATAGATGGGCTATGTGTCTTCATGTGTGTGTATAGATGGGCTATGTGTCTTCATGTGTGTGTATAGATTGGCTATGTCTTTTCATGTGTGTGTATAGATTGACGATGTGTCTTCATGTGTGTGTATGGATTGGCTATGTGTCTTCATGTGTGTGTATGGATGGGCTATGTGTCTTCATGTGTGTATGGATGGGCTATTGATCTTCATGTGTGTGTATAGATGGGCTATGTGTCTTCATGTGTGTGTATGGATGGGCTATGTGTCTTCATGTGTGTGTATGGATTGGCTATTTGTCTTCATGTGTGTGTATGGATTGACTATGTGTCTTCATGTGTGTGTATAGATGGGCTATGTGTCTTCATGTGTGTGTATGGATTGACTATGTGTCTTCATGTGTGTGTATGGATTGGCTGTGTGTCTTCGTGTGTGTGTATAGATGGGCTATGTGTCTTTGTGTGTGTGTATAGATGGGCTATGTGTCTTCATGTGTGTGTATGGATTGGCTGTGTGTCTTCGTGTGTGTGTATAGATGGGCTATGTGTCTTTGTGTGTGTGTATAGATGGGCTATGTGTCTTCATGTGTGTGTATAGATGGGCTATGTGTCTTCATGTGTGTGTATAGATGGGCTATGTGTCTTCATGTGTGTGTATAGATTGGCTATGTGTCTTCATGTGTGTGTATAGATTCGCTATGTGTCTTCATGTGTGTGTATGGATTGACGATGTGTCTTCATGTGTGTGTATGGATTGACGATGTGTCTTCATGCGTGTGTATGAATTGGCTATGTGTCTTCATGTGTGTGTATAGATTGACGATGTGTCTTCATGTGTGTGTATGGATTGACTATGTGTCTTCATGTGTGTGTATAGATGGGCTATGTGTCTTCATGTGTGTGTATGGATTGACTATGTGTCTTCATGTGTGTGTATGGATTGGCTGTGTGTCTTCGTGTGTGTGTATAGATGGGCTATGTGTCTTTGTGTGTGTGTATAGATGGGCTATGTGTCTTCATGTGTGTGTATAGATGGGCTATGTGTCTTCATGTGTGTGTATAGATGGGCTATGTGTCTTCATGTGTGTGTATAGATTGGCTATATGTCTTCATGTGTGTGTATAGATTCGCTATGTGTCTTCATGTGTGTGTATGGATTGACGATGTGTCTTCATGTGTGTGTATGGATTGACGATGTGTCTTCATGCGTGTGTATGGATTGGCTATGTGTCTTCATGTGTGTGTATAGATTGGCTATGTGTCTTCATGTGTGTGTATGGATTGACGATGTGTCTTCATGTGTGTGTATGGATTGACGATGTGTCTTCATGCGTGTGTATGAATTGGCTATGTGTCTTCATGTGTGTGTATAGATTGACGATGTGCCTTCATGTGTGTGTATGGATTGACAATGTGTCTTCATGTGTGTGTATAGATGGGCTATGTGTCTTCATGTGTGTGTATAGATTGGCTATGTGTCTTCATGTGTGTGCATAGATTGGCTATGTGTCTTCATGTGTGTGTATGGATTGACAACGTGTCTTCATGTGTGTGTATAGATTGGCTATGTGTCTTCATGTGTGTGTATGAATTGACTATGTGTCTTCATGTGTGTGTATAGATTGGCAATGTGTCTTCATGTGTGTGTATGGATGGGCTATGTGTTTTCATGTGTGTGTATAGATGGGCTATGTGTCTTCATGTGTGTGTATAGATGGGCTATGTGTCTTCATGTGTGTGTATAGATTGGCTATGTGTCTTCATGTGTGTGTATAGATTGACGATGTGTCTTCATGTGTGTGTATGGATTGGCTATGTGTCTTCATGTGTGTGTATAGATTGATGATGTGTCTTCATGTGTGTGTATGGATTGACGATGTGTCTTCATGTGTGTGTATAGATGGGCTATGTGTCTTCATGTGTGTGTATAGATTGGCTATGTGTTTTCATGTGTGTGTATAGATGGGCTATGTGTCTTCATGTGTGTGTATGGATGGGCTATGTGTCTTCATGTGTGTGTATGGATGGGCTATGTGTTTTCATGTGTGTGTATGGATGGGCTATTTGTCTTCATGTGTGTGTATAGATGGGCTATGTGTCTTCATGTGTGTGTATAGATGGGCTATGTGTCTTCATGTGTGTGTATGGATGGGCTATGTGTCTTCATGTGTGTGTATAGATGGGCTATGTGTCTTCATGTGTGTGTATAGATGGGCTATGTGTCTTCATGTGTGTGTATAGATGGGCTATGTGTCTTCGTGTGTGTGTATGGATGGGCTATGTGTCTTCATGTGTGTGTATAGATGGGCTATGTGTCTTCATGTGTGTGCATGGATGGGCTATGTGTCTTCATGTGTGTGTATGGATGGGCTATGTGTCTTCATGTGTGTGTATAGATGGGCTATGTGTCTTCATGTGTGTGTATAGATGGGCTATGTGTCTTCATGTGTGTGTATAGATGGGCTATGTGTCTTCATGTGTGTGTATAGATGGGCTATGTGTTTTCATGTGTGTGTATGGATGGGCTATGTGTTTTCATGTGTGTGTATGGATGGGCTATTTGTCTTCATGTGTGTTCTTACCTTTGCCTTCTACTTGTGGCATATTGACACCATGTGAAGGAGGATAAGACTTAAGTGTGTGTGTGTGTGTGTGTGTGTGTGTGTGTGTGTGTGTGTGTGTGTGTGTGTGTGTGTGTGTGTGTGTGTGTGTGTGTGTGTGTACATACCGTATATGAGGGGGTGGGAAATGAATATCCAACACCTAAGAGGACAAGCTCACCTGGGGCGGCAGGGGCTGACTTTCACTTCCTGTCCTTATCGACAGATAGCTGTTTAATGTTCCAGGAGGAAGTGGCCAATCAGAATACAGTGTGCTGCTCGGCCACTAAGCCCAGGGTGAAACCAGAGAGAGTCTTTGCACTGCCACGCAACGGTTGTGTCGGCACAAAATCAGCCTCCGAATAAATGAATAATGAGAGAGATGAAGTGATAGTGTTATCTCTTGTTTTATTGAAACAGCTGGAGAGCTGAAAGGAGATAAGTGCTGTGGACACACACACACACTATAATAGTGTAAAAAAACAGAGTTCACTGGGGTCCTCCCCGCTATGTCACTGAGAGGACTGTAGTCTAATAGATATCTGACACTTATATACTGTAGGCAGTGACAGGGACAGGGTGGAAACAGAAGGATGCTGGGCTCCATACTTCCATAGCAAACCATCCCCCCAAAAGCACGGGCTCCATAACTTTTACATAACTGTAAAAATAAAAATGCCTGTGTGGAGTTCCCACATCCGGTTTTCAGCGGAAAAGGAAGCTAGGTTGAATGAGCTGTATCCCTGAAAACTGGATGCACATGGTGGTTGGCAACTCCGCTAAGCCAACGGCCTCCCAGAGTTTGATTCAGGTGGTTGTGGTTGTATGGCAGGCTTCGTACCTCATTGTTATGACCCTGTAATACTGCCTTTCCTCTTCTCCCACCACAAATAGGCCTGTGGGATGGGAGGATATAGAGGTTCTAAGGCAATGAATTAAAGACTAGCGTTTATTTGATCCATAATTGATAGTCTTCATGTGAGCCGGTTTGTGACTGGAGAGGGGAGAAAGCAGGAGTCTGATCTCCCTGTTCTAGATAATAGCAAACCCATCTCTCTCTCTCCCTGCATGCACACTATGAAGGCTGTGTGACCGCAGGTTTGATAGAGGCGAGCGCACCAACTGCCTCGCTTCCTTCTCTTGATGTTTCTCCTCTTTTCCGTTTTAATGAGCGTCAGAACAGTTTTTTTTAAAGAGGAAGAGAGAGGGGGAACAGCAAAACAAGAAGAAAGCAAAACCAAAAGAACAAGCATTTCTGATAAAGTGCTTACGGAGCGTTTATGTGGAGTTGTGCAGACAGCGGTTCAGTGCTGATGTAGGGCACCAGCGCACGAGGAGAAGCGCGAGAGGGTACCTCATTGATTAGGAGAGGGGGAAGATACAGAGGGAAAGACAGGCAGAGACAACAGAGATGGGGTCGGGTGAGACGAACTTCATAGGCTACAAAGATTTTGATCCCCAATGCAATTATGTATTTTGCCTCAAATTAAGTTACAGTGAGGGAAAAAGTATTTGATCCCCTGCTGATTTTGTACGTTTGCCCACTGACAAAGAAATGATCAGTCTATAATTTGAATGGTAGGTTTATTTGAACAGTGAGAGACAGAATAACAACAAAAACATCCAGAAAAACGCATGTGAATAATGTTATAAATTGATTTGCATTTTAACGAGGGAAATAGGTATTTGACCCCTCTGCAAAACATGACTTAGTACTTGGTGGCAAAACCCTTGTTGGCAATCACAGAGGTCAGACATTTCTTGAAGTTGGCTACCAGGTTTGCACACATCTCAGGAGGGATTTTGTCCCACTCCTCTTTGCAAATCTTCTCCAAGTCATTAAGGTTTCGATGCTGACGTTTGGCAACTCGAATCTTCAGCTCCCTCCACAGATTTTCTATGGGATTAAGGTCTGGAGACTGGCTAGGCCACTCCAGGACCTCAATGTGCTTCTTCTTGAGCCAATCCTTTGTTGCCTTGGCCATGTGTTTTGGGTCATTGTCATGCTGGAATACCCATCCACGACCCATTTTCAATGCCCTGGCTGAGGGAAGGAGGTTCTCACCCAAGATTTGACGGTACATGGCCCCTTCCATCGTCCCTTTAATGCGGTGAAGTTGTCCTGTCCCCTTAGCAGAAAAACACACCCAAAGCATAATGTTTCCACCTCCATGTTTGACGGTGGGGATGGTGTTCTTGGGGTCATAGGCAGCATTCCTCCTCCTCCAAACACGGCGAGTTGAGTTGATGCCAAAGAGCTCCATTTTGGTCTCATCTGACCACAACTCTTTCACCCAGTTGTCATCTGAATCATTCAGATGTTCATTGGCAAACTTCAGACGGGCATGTATATGTGCTTTCTTGAGCAGGGGGGACCTTGCGGGCGCTGCAGGATTTCAGTCCTTCACGGCGTAGTGTGTTACCAAATGTTTTCTTGGTGACTATGGTTCCAGCTGCCTTGAGATCATTGACAAGATCCTCCCGTATAGTTCTGGGCTTATTCCTCACCGTTCTCATGATCATTGCAACTCCACAAGGTGAGATCTTGCATGGAGCCCCCAGGCAGAGGGAGATTGACAGTTATTTTGTGTTTCTTCCATTTGCGAATAATGGCACCAACTGTTGTCACCTTCTCACCAAGCTGCTTGGCGATGGTCTTGTAGCCCATTCCAGCCTTGTGTAGGTCTACAATCTTGTCCCTGACATCCTTGGAGAGTTCTTTGGTCTTGGCCATGGTGGAGAGTTTGGAATCTGATTGATTTCTTCAGTGGACAGGTGTCTTTTATACAGGTAACAAACTGAGATTAGGAGCAGTCCCTTTAGGAGTGTTCTCCTAATCTCAGCTCGTTACCTGTATAAAAGACACCTGGGAGCCAGAAATCTTTCTGATTGAGAGGGTGTCAAATACTTATTTCCCTCATTAAAATGCAAATCAATTTATAACATTTTTCACATGCGTTTTTTCTGGATCTTTTGGTTGTTATTCTGTCTCTCACTGTTCAAATAAACCTACCATTAAAATTATAGACTGATCATTTCTTTGTCAGTGGGCAAACGTACAAAATCAGCAGGGGATCAAATACTTTTTTCCCTCACTATACATACTTAAAAAAAAAAAATATTAGTAGGCTGGCTGCAATTGATTATTTAATAGTTAGGCTAATAACCTAACCATTTACACATTGCAACAGTCCATGGACTGTCTTATATGTTTGAAAATCAATGCTTTGTCGAAAAATAATAAGGTAGTCTATCATGAAATGTTTTGATTCTCAACTTGCAGTTATGGATTCTATGTTCTCCCTGTCTTTGCCTGTCACTCTGATGCAGTCCTTTATTTTGCTCTGCAGCGGTACGGCACTCCGCCAGGAGACTGGCTTTCTCCCTCTCCGGTGATAAACGGGACATCTCACTGGCCTGTCGCTGTCGTGCAAGGTGCCGCGTGGCCTGTCACAACGGCGCTTGTGAGCTGTGGTTACGGCATGCGGCGTTGTCTCTTCATTAAACTCCTGTCATTGTGGGAAAATAACTCCTCGAGTCTCCGTCTTCAACAGCTACAAAGACATCTGAAGAGTGTTTTTTTCCGTTCGTGAAGAAGGAGAAAAATAACAAAGCAGACAAACAAAAGAGTATAGGCCTATTCTACAAGCAGAGTATTTTGTATCCTTAAAACTACTTAGGGAGCAGTGGGGCGCCCGACTCCCGACACTACCCGGTGAAATGTAAGGCGCCAAATTCAAAATCCAAAAGTTGAATTATTAAACATTCATCAATATACAAGTGTTGCATAGTCATCAAAAGCTCTGCTTCTTGGCAATATCACAGCGTTGTCAGATTTCAAAAAGGCTTTACGGCGAAAGCACAACATTTGATTGTTTGAGGGTAGCAACTACAATTTTTAACTATTAGCATAAATTCATAACCCAACGCGGGTCTCACAAAACGCATAAAATCGCTAATATAAAATCGCTTACCTTTGATGAACTTCTGCTGAGGGCTTCCCAAGTGTCCAACGAAGACAATCCATGCTTCTTTTGTTAGAAAAAGTCATTTATTATATCCATAAATCTCTGTTTGGTTGGCACGTTATGATCATAAAATCCACCGTTGAGTCGCCCATTGAACCGTGAAGAGAACGCGTTCAAATTATACCTATTATATTTCTCCAAACAAATCAAACATCATTTTTATTGTTTCCTTAGGTATCATTTTATGTATATTTACTATAATATTTCAACCGGATTGTAGCCTGAACAATAAGAAAGGAAAATAAACTTGGTTGCGCGCCCGCAAAATCTTGTTGACATCTGAGCTCACTTGACCATATTCTCTTCCTATCCATTCTGGTCAGGGCTACCGTTTCCTGGCTTTGTATAGAGACTGTTGACATCTAGTGGAAGCCATAGGTACTGAAATCTCGGAGCTGGTTGCCTTTGAAATCAATAGGGAGACTTTCAAACAGAGCAAAGGTCACAAAAAACTGTAATTCCGTATAGATTTTCCTCAAGTTTTCGCCTGCTATATCCGTTCTGTTATACTCACAGACATTATGTTAACACTTTTAGAAACTTCAGAGTGTTTCCTATCCAATAGTACTAATTATGTGCATATCCTATTTTCTGGGCCTGAGTGGGAGGCATTTTACTTTGGGCACGCCAGACTCTCCAAAACAGTCACCTCGGGAGCCGCTCCCTAAGAAGTTAAAAGAGATGATTTGGTATTAATAATATAGGAGGGCTTGTTATGGTGCTCACTTCTTTGACGACGGATGTCGGTAAGTAGGCAGTCCTAGGCTCCATATGGATATATTTAGGCCTTTTAATGACTGAAGACAGTAGCTAACTAAACCTGTAAACAAATAAGGCCAGTGAAACTTCTCCTTTTAACAAATATAATATGAGAAACACACATCAATTGTCAAGTTGTGTTTGTGAGGGAGGTGAATCGTTTACAAAATGCCAATGAAAAGAATGAAAAATATATATATATTATTTCCATAAACAAAGGGATGTAAGTAACTCCACATCTCTTCTCATCCCCCTACCTGTCCCCTCCCATCTCCTCATCTATGTCCCTCCTTTCTTCTCTCTTCCACCTGTCTTTGACATTCAGACACAACCAATGGTGACAGTTGGAGATGGCAGTGTGCTATGTGCTCTGACTAGTAGTTCTCTCTGTGTTTGGGGACAGGGGGACGTTGGGCGAGTGTGACAAGCTCTGTCCTGCCCCTGCCTCGCCCTGTCTCCTTGGTTACAGCGTGTCTATGCTGACTGTCCCCCCCTGTGTGTGTGTGTGTGTGTGTGTGTGTGTGTCAGGCAGGACAGACATGCCTCAGCCAAATGGGGCAGGAGGAATCAGGTCCCAAACACCTGCCTGCTACCTGACAGACATTACATCACGCCCTCCTGTCCTCTCACTTGCCATACATGTCAGAGAGCAGGAACATGTCACAGTGGCAATATGAGCAGTGCAGGCCAAATAGGGACATAGAGATGGTTTAGGCTTATTCACTTACCAGTATCCCCCCTCAAGTATTTAGCTAGAGAGGCTCCCAGGACGAGAACTTAGAGGAGAGAAATATCATAAACCAGGGATAGTAAATGAACCACCACAGCCTTATTAAATATAGAAATATAGAAACCATCAGAGCCACCACATTCCCACCAGAGCACCATTAAATAAATAACAGAATAAAACCGTTAAGTGCCATAATCACCACGGGTCTATTAAATATGAAATAGTGCTATCATCACTAAGAAGGGCTATCTCCTCCCCTAGCGTGTGTGTGTGTGTGTGTGTGTGTGTGTGTGTGTGTGTGTGTGTGTGTGTGTGTGTGTGTGTGTGTGTGTGTGTGTGTGTGTGTGTGTGTGTGTGTGTGTGTGTGTGTGTGTGTGTGTGTGTGTGTGTGTGTGTGTGTGTGTGTGTGTGTGTGTGTCCTCTATCAGCATGGCCAGGCCAGGGCTGTAAAGGACTTGTTTGTCTGCCCCTACTTTATTTTACTGGATGGTTTTTACTATCACAAACTCCTCAATCACAAACTGTATCTTAATGATAAAGGCAAATGAATTCAACTGCAAACCATCTGGGTAATGATATAGCTAAAGCAAAATTATGGAGAGACTGATGGGGAATGATAGAGAGAAATGGATACAAAGAGAAAGAGAGAACGGGGAGAGAGGGAGGGGGAGAGAAAAGGAGAGAGAGAGAGGGGGAGAGAGTGATGGGGAATAGTAGAGAAAGAGAAATGGATACAGGGAGAAAGAGCGGGAGGGAGGGAACGGATTCATCCGTAGGTCATAAACAGCTTGGGGTCAGAATCATAAGCCTCTCATTTGGTTGGTTAATACAATTAGTGTGTCTCTCCCCTTCCCTGGACTCATAATGTTTAGAAACATACACCCCCACTCCGAGCTGTTATTACACAGGGGGATGTCACTCTTCAACAAACTGTGTGTGTACAAGGGGGAGGGGGGAATGATTAGATTTCCATTAATGAGAGAGGTAATGAAGGGTGTGTGTGTGTGTGTGTGTGTGTGTGTGTGTGTGTGTGTGTGTGTGTGTGTGTGTGTGTGTGTGTGTGTGTGTGTGTGTGTGTGTGTGTGTGTGTGTGTGTGTGTGTGTGTGTGTGTGTGTGTGTGTGTGTGTGTGTGTGTGTGTGTGTGTGTGTGGTAAGAGGGTGAATTAAAAGCGCATTGACTATGTGGCAGCACACACTATAAATTAGGGCCAGGCATCGCCAGGCTGCCAGAGGCCTAAGCCAGAGGACCTATTCATCTTCTACAGAATGCCCCCCATTCCCCACCCTCTCAGATAAAACCCACTACCCCACCCCTCTCCACCCAACCGACCACAGACCCCCATCCACACACAGAATCAAATTCATTAACATTCCTAAGATCCTACTCTCGTTAATCTATCCATAGTGGTCAGCAAAAATGGCAGAGCGAGGATGGAGGGAAGCTTTCTGTCTGCTGGCCTGAATGGAAGAGAGAGGGAGTGGAGGAGAGGGAGTGGAGGAGAGAGGGAGTGGAGGAGAGGGAGTGGAGGAGAGGAAGTGGAGGAGTGAGGGAGTGGAGGAGAGGGGGAGTGGAGGAGAGAGGGAGTGGAGGAGAGGGAGTGGAGGAGAGGGGGAGTGGAGGAGAGAGGGAGTGGAGGAGAGGGAGTGGAGGAGAGGGAGAGTGGAGGAGAGGGAGTGGAGGAGAGGGGGAGTGGAGGAGAGGGGGAGTGGAGGAGAGAGGGAGTGGAGGAGAGAGGGAGTGGAGGAGAAGGAGAGTGGAGGAGAGAGGGAGTGGAGGAGAGAGGGAGTGGAGGAGAGGGAGTGGAGGAGAGAGGGAGTGGAGGAGAGGGGGAGTGGAGGAGAGAGGGAGTGGAGGAGAGGGAGTGGAGGAGAGGGAGTGGAGGAGAGGGAGTGGAGGAGAGAGGGAGTGGAGGAGAGGAAGTGGAGGAGAGAGGGAGTGGAGGAGAGGGGTGGAGGAGAGGGGGAGTGGAGGAGAGAGGGAGTGGAGGAGAGGGAGTGGAGGAGAGGGAGTGGAGGAGAGAGGGAGTGGAGGAGAGGAAGTGGAGGAGAGAGGGAGTGGAGGAGAGGGGGAGTGGAGGAGAGAGGGAGTGGAGGAGAGAGGGAGTGGAGGAGAGGGAGTGGAGGAGAGAGGGAGTGGAGGAGAGGGAGTGGAGGAGAGGGGGAGTGGAGGAGAGAGGGAGTGGAGGAGAGGGAGTGGAGGTGAGGGAGTGGAGGAGAGGGGGAGTGGAGGAGAGAGGGAGTGGAGGTGAGGGAGTGGAGGAGAGGAGGGTAGGAAGAGAGAGAAGGGTCATATGATGAAAGCTAGGAAACTAAAAACAACAGACAAATGTTTTCCATTCAGGCCAGCTTCTATTAATAACTAATAAATACACATCAAAATTACACGTCTTTAGCACATCTTTCCATTCTTTGTCTTTTCTCTGTCAACTTTGAAACAACAACATAAGTGAAGTGTTTATATCCCCAAAAAATGATTTTATGTTATTGCTTATGGGTACCTTCATGTGTGTGTAAAATATGACTTTTCTCAGATGTTTTATTTATTTATAGATTTACGCTATGCACTGAGTATACCAAACATTAGGAACACCCCCTTCCCCTCTTTGCCCTCAGACCTTGTCAGGACAATTGCCCTCCAATTTGTCAGTGCATGGACTCTACAAGGTGTTGAAAGCGTTCCACGGGTATGCTGGCCCATCTAGACTCCAATGCTTCCCACAGTTGTGACAAATTGGCTGGATGTCCTTTGGGTGGTGGAACATTCTTGATACACACAGGAAACTGTTGAGCGGGGGAAACCCAGCAGCGTTGCAGTTCTTGACACACCCCGTTCAAACGCACTTCATTTTTTTGTCTTGCCCATTCATCCTCTGAATGGCAAGTATACACAAACCATGTCTCAACTGTCTTAAAAAGTATTCTTTAACCTGTTTCCACCTCTTCATCTACACCAGGGATGGGCAACTTTGATGGGGGTGGGGGCCACAAAATAATGTAACTCATCATGAGGGGCTGCAGTGGCTTGTGGGTCTGCATAGCCTCAAAATGTAGAAAGAATTGTGCACTGCTGTACGAAAGGGGTTGCC
Source organism: Brachymystax lenok tsinlingensis (assembly GCA_030435695.1). NCBI lineage: Eukaryota > Metazoa > Chordata > Actinopteri > Salmoniformes > Salmonidae > Brachymystax > Brachymystax lenok. The sequence continues at coordinate 34,386,586 of CM059790.1, forward strand.
AGTTGCCCGTCCCTGATCTACACTGATTGAAGTGGATTTAACAAGTGTCATCAATAAGGGATCATTGCTTTCACCTGGTCAGTTTATGTCATGGAAAGAGCAGGTGTTCTTCATGTTTTGTATACTCAGTGTACTGTAGTCTGTATATCCATTAGATGGAATGGAATGTTCGTATCCTGTATATTTGACTGTGTTGTGTAGTTGTCTTACAGAGCTATTTTAAGATGAATGTAA
>CM059790.1:35851819-36071819 GCA_030435695.1 Brachymystax lenok tsinlingensis
CAGAGTACATTTGAGGTGTTGGGGCTGTCTGTGCAGATTGCAGGGTGGTGATGTGGTAACCAGGAGCCCAGAGTGAGTTACTGTGTAGTGACACTGAGGAATGTAAATGACATGGCTCATCCTCAGCCATGCCTCCTCAGCCACGCTACAGAGACAATAACATTCACTGCTCCCATACGAGCTGATTTCCAAGAGTCACAGGGTGTGTGTGTTAGTGTATGTCTGCATGTGAATATGTGTATATACTGTATCTGTATGTGTGTGTGTGTGTGCTCACCTTGGCACTCTCTGGGAACTCCTCTGGGGTGCAGTGTAACAGCACATGGCCTTTGCCAGGGAGGTTCATATAGATGGTGTTGGCTGCAATGTCATCAGGCACCGTCAACTTGTCATAACGATGGTCACTCATCTGCTGCATGATCTATAGACACAAAGGAAGACAGCCAGACAGATGGATGGTAAGCTATGAGGGACACAGCACCACGGTACAAATTCCCTCCTATACTCCTTGGCCGTTGGCCAAAACCCTCTGCTGTTTGTAGATCTGTAAGGTGTAAGGAATATGGTGGGAGCTCCACCACTAAACTGCTATACCTTTCCAGGCAAACAATGAAGGGTTAGGTCCAAGGAGGAGGGGTAGGGAGCATATTGGTGCCGGGAAAAATAGAACCAGACCCTGCTGTTCCTGCCCGCTCAAGTTCTAACCTCCAAACGTCTATCTGGGCGACTGAGCCTTAATGGAGAACACAGACAGGGGCAGACAGACTGACTGACATTCTTTCACAGCAGATGTCATGTAATTGATGTAATCTGCCGAGTCGGGGCTGGGGGGAGAAGGAGCAATGAGGATGTTATGACCTGCATGCACAGCAGGTGTGTGTGTGTGTGTCTCCAAAATGTTTACGACCTGAACATCTGTGGATGCCTTAGAGAAGTAAGAGGAAGGAGAATGAAAGTAAACCAAACAACATTAAAAAGGTATTTTCACAAGCGGAGCATGAGATTTCCCCCAGGATAAAAAAAGTTGATTTAACCAGGGTCAGATCCTCCTCCTGCCATACTCTCCTTTCCACTCAACTTTTTTGTCCATCCTGTCATCTCTTCTCCTCTTCCCCCTCCTCTTCTCCCTCCTCTTCCCCCCTCCTCTTCTCCCTCCTCTTCCCCCCTCCTCTTCCCCCTCCTCTTCTCCCTCCTCTTCCCCCTCCTCTTCCTCCTCTCTCTCTCCTCTCCTCTTCCCCTCCTCTTCCCCCTCCTCTTCTCCCTCCTCTTCCCCCCTCCTCTTCCTCCTCTTCTCCCTCCTCTTCCCCCTCCTCTTCTCCCTCCTCTTCCCCCCTCCTCTTCCTCCTCTTCTACCTCCTCTTCCCCCCTCCTCTTCCTCCTCTTCTCCCTCCTCTCCTCCCTTCTGCCCTGCTCTCCTTTTTTATATCATGCAGTGAGAGAAAGGTTGAGCTGGCGTGTGTGTGTGTTTGAGGCGAGTTAGGGTTAGAATTGTGTCATTGTGTGTGTCTGTGTGTGTGTCTCTGTGTGTGTGTCTGTGTGTGTAAGTGAGGAGAGTTAAGGTTAGATGAATGTTTGTGGTGTTGATCCATGATGATAAATCTCTCAACCCCTCACAGTGCTCCATGTGTCTCTGTGGTTATAATGTGAACAATGGGCTTTGTGGCTCGACCTGTTCACACATTCCACTCGACCCTTGGTTTGACTGCTGCATGTGTGTGTGTGAGTATGTGTGTGTGTGTGTTAGAGACAGAGAGTGTGTGTGTGCGCAAAGTGTCTGGTGTTTGAGTGTGTGTATCTCCCAGATCTGCCAGTCTAGAGCGTGGCCGGCTCTGCCCGACTGGGGGACAGAGTAACCATAAACACCTCGGGTCATGTCTGGTGTGTTGCGTCATCGCAGTGGTCCTAAATTAAAACATGGTCTATGTGCGTGACCGCGAACACTCTCCTTTACACACAGGAGGATTAGCTGTCTGCATGGAGTGAGAGATTGAGACAGAGAGAGACTATCACACCATACTGATCAGCCTTCACTAAGTCAGTTTAAAAAAAGTAATTTTCTCTTCTCTCAAATCCATATTGGACACCTATAAGGGAGAGAGGGAACATTCTGGGTGCCGATATGACAATGGCTGACCACAGCCCTAGGAGACATACAAGAAAAGCAGTCTGTAGGAAATGCAAGACTAACAGGACAACGAGGACGGAACTGATGATACACAATGCCCTGATTACTTTCTAATCTTAACTGAATGATGTTAGATCAGTACTCCTTATCCCAGTCCTCCTGGGCACAATTCACCCTTTGCTAAACTCGGCCCACAGAGATATTGTAGCTACTGTCAAGCTTACAAACCCCCGGCAGATGAAAGGTTTGCTATCTGATGTAAGACAATGGGGCATAACAAAAACTACTGACACTATTTATTGAATTAGTGCATGTCTTTCTTCTAGTCACTAGTACACAGTGTATATTGAACCACACATTTAGAATATGTGGAATGTTCATAGTTCACACACAATAATCTTCCCTGACCCGTGTAGACAATGGCTGTTTTCAAAAACATACAAACAAAACAGTTCCTATCCAAAAGTCTCCAAATCCTAACAGTCCAGGGATCAGGGGAATGGTTATTACACTCTAATAGTTTCCTGTTGATGTCATTATTTTTGATTGGTCCTTGACACACATTTCTTCCCAGAGAACAGACTGTTATTGGCTAATGTTCCGTGTTTATTCCTGTCCGCTTAGGCCGGCGTCTAATCAGGAAGCTGAATGCGGGGGCACAAGTGGTGGTGTGTTCAGGGGGTCTGCTGCTCCTCATGATCTGATTAGGCCTGAGGACCTGGACCAGAGGCTGGACCAGAGGCTGGGGATGGACCTGAGGCTGGGGCTGGACAGGCTGGACCTGAGACTGGGGCTGGACCAGAGGCTGGGGCTAACCCTGAGTCTGGACCAGAGGCTGGGGCTGGACCTGAGGCTGGACCTAGACCTGAGGCTGGACCAGAGACTGGACCTGAGGCTGGACCAGAGACTGGGGGGGTGACTCGTTTATATAGTGTCAAAGGACACACACAGGTGTCTGTAATCAAGAATTCTTGTGATTGTGACTTTGCCATTGTGATTGTTTGTAGGCTTATGTAGCCAAAATCTATCGTATGCTATCCATTTGTTTTTTGTATGTTCTTTGCATTCCATTTTAATATCTCAGAATTAACCAATGATATTAGGCCACACTTGGCCATGATTACAGACACCTGTGTGTGTCCTTTGACAATATATAAACGAGTCACCCCGCAGTGTTTGTGATTATACCCTGATGAAGACAGCTTGCCTGTCGAAACGTTGGACATAAAATATTTTTTGCATCTGAGCTCCTAGAGTGTGCGGCTATCCTTTATTTTCAAGTTTTCCACTCCGCTAGCCAGCATCTCACCTAAATAGGTGTGCGTTTCTTTTTCTTCTAGATTGGACCAGAGACTGGACCAGAGGCTGGACCAGAGGCTGGACCTGGACCTGAGGCTGAACCTGAGGCTTGGTGGGCTGGGGTATTGGGCCTGGGGATGGGGTATTGGGCCTGGGGTATTGGGCCTGGGGTATTGGGCCTGATATCTAGGTCTGGGGTATGGGCCTGGGGCTGGGGTATTGGGCCTGAGGTTTAGGTCTGGGGTATAGGGCTGGGTTCGGGCCTAGGGGGGTCAGTGGTGGGCCAGTCAGTCAGGGAGTCCTGGAAAAGCGTGAAATACCAGGAGCCCTGGCCTGCTGGAAAGGCAAAATGTGGTGAGAGAGAAGGAGCATTTCACTAAGAGAGGGAGTATTTGTGGGAGATGACTTCATGGCTGAGGCTTGGCAGTGATAGCAGTGGAGAGCCACGATTGTTATGAGTGCGTTCAGATGATGGAATTCATCCGGTCCACGTCCTCAGTCCTCAGCTTGGGAGGGCTAAACATAGTATGACTGCAGACTATGCAAGGCACACACACATGCACGCAAGGACACACGTGCACACATAAACACTCGCACGCAAACACGCACACTGGCTGCCACATTCGGGTGCCATCAACCATACTGTATCCAAACCATGACTCAGTATCATGGTGACATGACAATAGAGTCACAGCCGCTCTAATAAGAAATTCCCAGTTTGGTCTGTTGACAACACAACATACTAACCTTATCCCTGCTCATCTCATCACCACTACTTCAATATTAAGATTAGGGCAGCGTTCGCAAAAGCTCACCCCAAGGGAATCCAGCCAGCAGGCATGTAATATCATTAGATTAGAGCTACATTCACAACAACAACCCCGTTAAGTTCATTAGAGATACGTTCACAACAATAGCAACCCATTTGCATTCGTTACAATAGCATTCACAACCACCCTTTACGTTCATTACACCTACATTCACCAGTCACTTTCACCCTGAGCAGAACATTACCTTTCTGGAAATCTGATCTCAGAAATTCATTAAAGTCTTTTATAACCACAGCTAATTGCATGTTGGAGAGGGGGTGATGTAATGTGTAATTACAACACTGTGAGACACTCTGTCATTAACTCATGCTAATGACCCTTCTCTCTCTCTTTCTCTCCAGTAGCTAATTAACAGGGGTTGATAATAGTATGGAATCTTAATGGGGCTCCAGTCTGTATCAAATAAAAGTGTGTTGTATTAGTTAGCTGTCACCATGACCTAATAATTCATCAGCATTGTATTTAACTAGTATGTGGATATGTTTGCCTTAGTGTGTTAAATGAGGATAACATAGGGGGACAAATAGGGGACTAAACCTATGCAGTCTTTACACATCTCACTGATAACAATACTTGTGGACTACAGGAAGAGGAGCTGATGCAATCGTAGCAGCTAATGGGGATCCACATAAAGAGATGCGTCTGTCTGCGTCTTTTCTCTTTCAGTCTGTCTGTCTGTGTGTCTGTCTGTCTGCGTCTTTTCTCTTTCAGTCTGTCGGTCTGTGAGTCTGTCTGTCTGTGTGTGTCTCTTTTCTCTTTCATTCTGTCTGTCTGTTTGCTTCTTTTCTCTTTCAGTCTGTGTCTGTGAGTCTGTCTGTCTGTGTGTGTCTTTTCTCTTTCAGTCTGTCTGTCTGTCTGTGTGTATCTTTTCTCTTTCAGTCTGTCTGTCTGTGTGTGTCTTTTCTCTTTCAGTCTGTCTGTCTGTGAGTCTGTCTGTCTGTGTGTGTGTCTTTTCTCTTTCATTCTGTGTCTGTGAGTCTGTCTGTGTGTGTCTCTTTTCTCTTTCAGTCTGTCTGTCTGAGTCTGTCTGTCTGTGTGTGTGTCTTTTCTCTTTCATTCTGTCTGTCTGTGTGTGTCTTTTCTCTTTCAGTCTGTCTGTCTGTGAGTCGGTCTGTCTGTGTGTGTCTTTTCTCTTTCATTCTGTCTGTCTGTGTGTGTCTTTTCTCTTTCAGTCTGTCTGTCTGTGAGTCTGTCTCTGTGTGTGTGTGTCTTTTCTCTTTCATTCTGTCTGTGTGTGTGTCTTTTCTCTTTCAGTCGGTCTGTCTGTGTGTCTTTTCTCTTTCATTCTGTCTGTGTGTGTGTCTTTTCTCTTACAGTCTGTCTGTCTGTCTGTCTCTTTTCTCTTTCAGTCTGTGAGTGTGTGTGTGTCTTTTCTCTTTCAGTCTGTCTGTCTGTGTGTGTCTTTTCTCTTTCAGTCTGTCTGTCTGTGAGTCTGTCTGTCTGTGTCTGTGTCTTTTCTCTTTCAGTCTGTGAGTCTGTGTGTGTGTCTTTTCTCTTTCAGTCTGTCTGTCTGTATGTGTGTCTTTTCTCTTTCAGTCTGTCTGTCTCTGTGTGTGTCTTTTCTCTTTCAGCCGGTCTGTCTGTGTGTGTGTGTCTTTTCTCTGTCATTCTGTCTGTCTGTGAGTCTGTCTGTGTCTGTGTGTATCTGTCTGTTAGTCAGTCTGTCTGTGGTTGACGTGTGTAGATGATTTACTGACAGTGTTACAATCCTCTGCAGCCCTGGGCCAGTAGGGGGCGACGTCTCCCTGAGTAGGCAGATGAGGAGGAACCCTATGACTGAGAACGCCTGGCTGTCAACTCTCTGATGTGTGTGTCTCGGGTGCGTGTGTCTCGGGTGCGTGTGTCTCGGGTGCGTGTGTCTCGGGTGCGTGTGTCTCGGGTGCGTGTGTCTTTAGTGGCTTGTCTGTGAGGTTTCAAAACGTGCCACATTCTGTTGCGTGTCTGTACCGTGTGTTGACACTGAGTTGCATGCCAGCCGCGGGTACACCACTACTGTCTAGAGTTAGATGTGGTGTGTGCATGCCAGCCGCGGGTACACCACTACTGTCTAGAGTTAGATGTGGTGTGTGCATGCCAGCCGCGGGTACACCACTACTGTCTGAAGTTAGATGTGGTGTGTGCATGCCAGTCTTCTGCCATGGTGACGTGGAATTCCGTGTGTCTGTCCATCAGAAAAGAACAGGCAGAGATTTATTTCAACAGCCTCCGTGAATGGCAGGAAGTACCAACATGTCACTGTCAGTGTGTTTGTGTTTGTTCCTCGTCTTTTACGAAGAAGATCTGTATTCCCATTAGGGAGTGTGAGTGTGTGTTTGTTTTTACTACCAGAAGTCCTCACAAGGATAGTAAAACAAGGATAATTGGACAAGTGTGGATATTTCGACGGGTCCCCACAAGAAAAATGTAGATTGAGGTTAAACTTTGTATAACAGGGATTACACAGTAGATGACCTACGAACATACATTTATCAGAGGGAGATCCCATTGACATCATGTGGTTTCTGCAGGCTTGTAGAAGATTCAGTCAGAGGCAGGCATCAAATCACAGAGAGAGGGAGGGTGATCTGGAGGTGTGTGTGAGGTGGTGGTGATGGTACTGAGTCAACATGTGCAATGTCCTGTCTTCCCTGTCAACAATACTGTCAACAATACTGTCAACTATACTGTTGCTTTGTACTGAATAAGCCATCTTCTCAATGCAGTGTGCTTACCTCACTTGTTTGTATTCGGAGCATGTGCCAAATAAAATTTGATTCGATTTTATATGACTTAGAGGTGAGATGAGGTCGGGTAATATGATCTCCGAAATGATCTCAATATGATGGCCAAGGACAAGATGATAGCTGTTATTCAGCACATCAAGTGTGAGATCTCACCTGAAAAAACCCTCCTCAATACAGAGACCTAATTTTACCACTAAGAACTTGAAGAAATTCCTACAAAAAGTTTAGGTATTGCAAACTTAACTGTGCATTAAGAGATGTTTATGTGTTCCATTTATATTTTATTGAAATGCAAATTTGAACACAAGCACAAAATTATTGGGTAAATGTCGAGCCATGATGGTGAATAAATTGCAAAGCTCCTGAAAGGAGAAAGATATTAAGCACTGTAATGTTTTCATCATTTTGTGCTTGTATACGAATGGAAAGAATATTGTGATTTACATTTTCTATTGGACGTGCTTAAAAACACATGAGGATGGGATGGGAGAGTATATTTCAATTATGTTTTCTGCAAACACTATTAAACTAAACGTAATTACCAAAAGATGGTCCAAAGGAAAGTAAGAACATAGTCCTATCTTGCATGACCCATACGCTCATTGGTGACCCATACCTTCAGGGCTTTCTGGGCTGGTTCGCTGGAGCCAATCACGATGAGGCCTGGTCCTCCCATGCTGCAGAAGCTCTTCAGGTGTAGACCATCAGTGACAGGGACGGTGGACACAGCGTAGTCCTGCAAACACACAACAACCCTACTGCATTACAGGGACCGTGGACATAGTCCTGCAAACACACAACAACCCTACTGCATTACAGGGACCGTGGACATAGTCCTGCAAACACACAACAACCCTACTGCATTACACACACTAATAATTGGACTAAACAGGCCCCAGTGGGAAAGGTAACCTAACCGGCATTGGTTGAGAGTTTGACAGATGAGTTCATCAAAGCCCTAGGCCACTGATTAGTTGAGGGTCTGAGAGATGAGGTCACCAGAGCCCCAGGACACAGGCCCCTCCCCTCAGTCTATAATTACAGCGGTGGTTTTAGGACCGTTCTTACTAATCAAATAAAATAAAATTGTATTTGTCACATGCGCCGAATACAACAGATGTAGACCTTACCGTAAAATGCTTACTTACAAGCCCTTAACCAACAATGCAGTTCAAGAAATAGAGTTAAGAAAATATTTACTAAATAAACTAAAGTAAAAAAAAATCATAAAATCTGAAAGTAACACAAGGAAATTACATAACAATAACGAGGCTATATACAGGGGGTACCGGTACCGAGTCAATGTGCGGGGAAACAGGTTAGTTGAGGTAATTTGTTAAGTGACTATGCATAGATAATAAACAGCGAGTAGCAGCAGTGTAAAAACAAAGGGGGAAGGGGTCAATGTAAATAGTTATGGTGGCCATTTGATTAATTGTTCAGCAGTCTTATGGCTTGGGGGTAGAAGCTGTTGAGGAGCCTTTTGGTCCTAGACTTGGCACTCCGGTACCACTTGCCGTGCAGCAGCAGAGAAAACAGTCTATGACTTGGGTGACTGGAGTCTTTGACAATTCTTTGGGCCTTCCTCTGACACCGCCTAGTATATAGGTCCTGGATGGCAGGAAGCTTGGCCCCAGTGATGTACTGTGCCGTACGCATTACCGACTGTAGTGCCTTACAGTCAGATGCCGAGCAGTTGCCATACCAGGCGGTGATGCAACCGGTCAGGATGCTCTTGATGGTGCAGCTGTAGAACTTTTTGAGGATCTGGGGACCCATGCCAAATCTTTTCAGTCTCCTGAGGGGGAAAAGGTGTTTTCGTGCCATCTTCACAACAGTCTTGGTGTTTTTGGACCATGATAGTTCTTTAGTTCAGTGCATATGTTGCCTGTAATCCATGGATTCTGGTTGCGATATGTACGTACAGTCACTATGGGGACGACGTCGTCGATGCACTTATTGATGAAGCTGGTGGCTGAGGTGGTATACTTCTCAATGCCATTGGATGAATCCTGGAACATATTCCAGTCTGTGCTAGAAAACAGTCCTGTAGTGTAGCATCCGCGTCATCTGATCACTTCCGTATTGAGCGAGTCACTAGTACTTCCTGCTTTAGTTTTTACTTGTAAGCAGGAATCAGGAGGATAGAATTATGGTCAGGGCGAGAGAGAGCTTTGTATGCGTCTCTGTGTGTGGAGTAAAGGTGGTCAAGAGTATTTTTTTTCTTTCTCTGGTTGCACATGTGACATGCTGGTAGAAATTAGGTTAAACTGATTTAAGTTCGACTGCATTAATGTCCCTGGCCACTAGGAGCGCCGCTTCTGGATGAGCATTTTCTTGTTTGCTTATGGCCTTATACAGCTCAATGAGTGCGGTCTTAGTGGTGGTAAATAGACAGATACAAATACTATAGATGAGAACTCTCTTGGTAGATAGTGTGGTCTACAGCTTATCATAAGGTGTAGAGTACCTTATGATAAGCTGTAGACCACACTATCTACCAAGAGAGTTCTCATCTATAGGCGAGCAATACCACGAGACTTCTTTAATATTAGACATTGCGCACCAGCTGTTATTGACAAAAAGACACACACCCCCACCCCTCGTCATACCAGACGTAGCTGCTCTGTCCTGCCGATGCACAGAGAATCCAGCCAGCTCTATATTATCTGTGTCGTTGTTTAGCCACATCTCGGTGAAACATAAGACATTACAGTTTTTAATGTCCTGTTGGTAGGATAGTCTTAATCGTAGCTGCCTGTTCCTCTGGCCTCGCATGCCAGACACTCCTATACGGCTTCCTGGCTGCTGCTCAGACAGAGACTGATGATGTGGTGTGGCATCCTGCTCTACTTTGTCATAGCTGTAGTTCTAGTCGGGAGCTCCCTGTTCCATAGTTAACTTCTGGAGGACCAGACTACTGCTGCTGCTCAGACAGAGACTGATGATGTGGAGTGGCATCTTGCTCTGCTCTGTCATACCATAACTACCCAATGGTTGCAGTACATTGTCCCCTGTTCAAAGGTTTTAGTCTTCTTGTGACATGGGTTTGATTCCCAGGTCCACTGTGGCAGGAATGGACATGTTATATGGAGTGTCAATTCACTGCTATGTCATATCTAAAACATCATACCTGTCCCGGTTTTTCTGGCCTGGTCCATATTAAGGGAAAAGTTCATTTGACTTACTTACTAAATGTTACTTACTTTAACCTACTTTTGCTTAAGAGTCAGCCTAGATGAAAGCAAATCTCCTCTCTGACTGGAACAAGGAACAGCATTTCCTAACAGTTTATCATGTGTGAAATTGTCCTCTTCCCCTCATCACCAAAGTCTTTCCTGCTCTCTTAGCTCAACCCTCAAGAGTTCATTTGAATGAATCAAAGCAAAGTGGACTACTTAATCAAACTGTCATCATTCCTTATCAGTGGAAAGACAGTTTAGCCCAAACAGTGATTCAAAGGGATAGCAGCAGTCAAATGCCCTCCCCTGAGCTTATTGTGAGACATGATAACAACTTATCATATTGTGGGGAATCTCAGAGATGTGTTCAGCTTTGAGATACATTTTGAGTGAGAAGTTCTGCTGTGCTGATTGTAATGCATGTTAATTCACTTCTAGAGAAAGTTTTCTTTATGGTGTCTGACTGACGCTGTAGTGTTGTGATCCTGAATGGGAGACAATAGCCTGGTACATTAGTCTCCCCTGCACATTGACCTCCCCTCCCTCCGTTTCCTCCACTCAACAAGGATCATCAAGGAGAAGAAGAGATCTAAACCCCTCACTCACATCTCTGGTTAATCCTGGCCTGACCAGAACAGGCTGTTCAATGGTCCTAAATGTGATAAAGGAAGGAGAAAAAACAATAGTAGGGAAAAAGACCCGACTTATCAAGAATAACGAGTAAAAGTGAGAGGCTGAGAGAGATACGATGGGGGAATTTAAATTAGTCACAGACAGGAGCAGAAAAACAGGGCAGTGAGAAACTATTATTGTTGGGAGTTGAACTGGGCCCCATAACCTTACAAGTCAGCAAAGGCCTTCTGACTGTGTGTGTGTGTTAAGGTGACTGGGGTTGAATGACCCTCTTTTCCAGAGCTCTATCTACCTAGAGTATATGCACTGATCTTCCAGTCGTCTAATATCTCAGTACAGTATGTGCAGGCTTTCTCTGGTTTCTCTTTGGTACTAATTCAATCAATTCATCTCATTAACTGGCCATAGATTCCTGATACACAAGGTTTGCCAACTAATCAATGTCCCAATCACTAGCTGATTAGAATGCCCTGTGGCCCTTGAGACCCCTGAATGAGACCAGGATTACCTCACTAATGGTGGCTTGATGACACAGGAAGTCAATCTGAATAATCCCAGGGTGCACTGCTCTAGTCTGCTCTCACTCACCTTGAACGCATCCGCCAGGATCTCAGCTCCTCTCTGATTGGTCCGTTTGGAAAGGCCCACGAAGAATTCTCTACCTGAGGAAAAACAGCCGACAACCTATGGTCAGTATGGAGAGCGAGAGAAAATAGAGGCATAAACAGATAAAGAGAGAGAGGAGGAAGAGAAGAGAGACAGACGGATAGGCAGACAGAGAGAGAGACAGAGAGAGATAAATAGAAAGACAGAAACAGAGTGGCCTGAACGTTTTGCTCACGGCTCCAGAGCAGAGCGAATGGGCGTAGCTGCTGATCTTTTACAAATTAGCCATTAGCGACGCCGTTGCCAAGAGGAAATGTTTCTATCCCTGCCTGCCATGTGAAACCCATTTCAGCTGGATGAGATGGGAGGAACACACCACGGAGAGAGAGCCAACGTCTAGAAACTCAATTAAGTGTTCTAGGGATTTTTCCAAGCCTTGAACAGCGTACAGAATTAACCACACTAGATTTACAGGCAAGGCAGCACAACTGATACAGAACGTACAGAGAGGGAACATTATAAAGACCTCGATTTCTCTACCTCTGCTCTCATCAGGTTTATTGTGAGATGCCTGATGTGGAACAAGGCAGCTGATGAAATGAGGTGGTGTGTGCGTGTGTGTGTGTGTGTGTGGGGGAGGCTTCTTTTTCATTTGAGCTAACCCCTTTCAAATCATGCATAAAAATGATACCAGCCAGTCAGTTTGTAATTTGCCATTTTAGTTCAGGTCACATCAACTACTTTACTATTCAGAGGTACAACTATTCTGAACAATGTTTACTCACACCCCTGTGGTGATAGGTCATATCATTTGCATGATAAAGTGGTCATACATGTTTAGTTCACTGAATATAGCAGTTTCCATAGTGATCAATTATGGTAGTGGCAGTGGCCTTGGCAGGTAATGGTGATAATGGTGATTGATTGGTGGGATGTGGTGGTGTACCTGTAAAGAGGACGTCCCCTCCGTCCAAAGTGGCGTTCTCATCAGACATCTCAACGATGTTCAGGCCCAGCTCCTTCAGGGCCCGCTGCATGGCCGCCGTCTAGAAAACACAAATAAACAGAGATACACATGGTCAAGACACAGCGAGACACATGGTCAAGACACAGCGAGACACATGGTTAAGACACAGCGAGACACATGGTCAAAACACAGCGAGACACATGGTCAAGACACAGCGAGACACATGGTTAAAACACAGCGAGACACATGGTTAAAACACAGAGAGACACATGGTTAAGACACAGCGAGACACATGGTTAAAACACAGCGAGACACATGGTTAAGACACAGAGAGACACATGGTTAAGACACAGCGAGACACATGGTCAAGACACAGCGAGACACATGGTCAAGACACAGCGAGACACATGGTCAAAACACAGCGAGACACATGGTCAAGACACAGCGAGACACATGGTTAAAACACAGCGAGACACATGGTTAAAACACAGAGAGACACATGGTTAAGACACAGCGAGACACATGGATTTAAAACACAGCGAGACACATGGTTAAGACACAGAGAGACACATGGTTAAGACACAGCGAGACACATGGTCAAGACACAGCGAGACACATGGTCAAGACACAGCGAGACACATGGTCAAGACACAGCGAGACACATGGTTAAGACACAGCGAGACATATGGTTAAAACACAGCGAGACACATGGTCAAGACACAGCGAGACACATGGTTAAGACACAGCGAGACACATGGTCAAGACACAGCGAGACACATGGTTAAGACACAGCGAGACACATGGTTAAAACACAGCGAGACACATGGTCAAGACACAGCGAGACACATGGTTAAGACACAGCGAGACACATGGTTAAGACACAGCGAGACACATGGTTAAAACACAGCGAGACACATGGTCAAGACACAGCGAGACACATGGTTAAGACACAGCGAGACACATGGTCAAGACACAGCGAGACACATGGTTAAAACACAGCGAGACACATGGTTAAGACACAGCGAGACATATGGTTAAGACACAGCGAGACACATGGTTAAGACACAGCGAGACATATGGTTAAGACACAGCGAGACACATGGTCAAAACACAGCGAGACATATGGTTAAGACACAGCGAGACACATGGTCAAAACACAGCGAGACACATGGTTAAGACACAGCGAGACACATGGTCAAAACACAGCGAGACACATGGTTAAGACACAGCGAGACACATGGTTAAGACACAGCGAGACACATGGTTAAGACACAGGGAGACATATGGTTAAGACACAGCGAGACACATGGTTAAGACACAGCGAGACACATGGTCAAGACACAGCGAGACACATGGTCAAGACACAGCGAGACACATGGTCAAGACACAGCGAGACACATGGTCAAGACACAGCGAGACACATGGTTAAGACACAGCGAGACACATGGTTAAGACACAGGGAGACATATGGTTAAGACACAGCGAGACACATGGTTAAGACACAGCGAGACACATGGTCAAGACACAGCGAGACACATGGTCAAGACACAGCGAGACACATGGTCAAGACACAGCGAGACACATGGTCAAGACACAGCGAGACACATGGTCAAGACACAGCGAGACACATGGTTAAGACACAGAGAGACACATGGTTAAGACACAGCGAGACATATGGTTAAGACACAGCAAGACACATGGTTAAGACACAGCGAGACACATGGTTAAGACACAGCGAGACATATGGTTAAGACACAGCGAGACACATGGTTAAAACACAGCGAGACATATGGTTAAGACACAGTGAGACATATGGTTAAGACACAGGGAGACATATGGTTAAGACACAGGGAGACATATGGTTAAGACACAGGGAGACATATGGTTCAGACACAGGGAGACATATGGTTCAGACACAGGTTTGATTGTCTACACACAAATGTCTACAGGAACACACACACGCACATAGGGACCCAAACACAAAGCATCCACTGCATGCCATCAATCTGTACCGCAAAGAGCTATACGGTAATGAGATTACATTACAACACACACCAAAAGTAGAGCACTCAATGACATCATATGGATCATATACATACTGAGGGTAGCCCCACAGCCTAACAAATAGCGTCCATTCCCAGGAAGGTAATACAATGATATCATCATTACATATCATGTAAAAAACGAGCGTTAAAAGGCAGATGATCAGACAACAGAGCCAGGTTCTTCTTATGAAGCACGACAGTAAAACCAAAACAGTCTGTCCAAGAGATCATCATCTTAGCGATCCACGAAATCATAACACAGGAAGTATGTTAAAGTTTTTACAAGGCCGCGACTCTGGAAAGAGGGGTACAGGGAGAGGAGACCAACACTAACCTAAAACGTGTTGGAGGATTAAAAAACGATCCATCTAAGTCAAAGTGTTCCTGGGCCATTCGCTGGGTCAGCTGTCCCTGTGTATGTGTATGTGTGTGTGTGTGTGTGTGTGTGTGTGTGTGTGTGTGTGTGTGTGTGTGTGTGTGTGTGTGTGTGTGTGTGTCTCTGTAGAAGAAGACCAGTTGTTTGGTGGAGGTGGACTGGGTCAGTATCATCTGGCCGTGAGGGCTCTGACCACCCAGTCTGTTTTTGGGAACTGGGACGGACGAGATGTTAGTGTAGCATCATTGTTTCCACAGGCCTCTATCTCACCATGACCTTAGCCTAGCTGTTCGCTGATCGAAGGCTTCTGCCTCTCCTCACACCAGACATCTGGGCCAAGCCATGAGGTCACCCAGGTAGCCTGCCATGCGGGCCACGGCACAGATAACACAAACACGTACAGTTTCTTACTCTCCCACACACATACACTTGCACACACACATTACACACACACATTACACACATTATACACACACATCCAAGACCTCCCTTGTACCTCCCTATAGGTAGATACTATGAAGTCAATTCTTAATGGTCAGCAAGGAAAATAACTATTGGAATTGGACCAGACATTGTATCCGTTAGAAGGTTATCAGTGGCTACACCTTCAGCACTCCAATTGAGATGAATAGTAATTGAGATGAATAATAATTGAGATGAATAATAATTGAGATGAATAGTAATTGAGATGAATAATAATTGAGATGAATAGTAATTGAGATGAATAAAAATTGAGATTAATAGTAATTGAGATGAATAATAATTGAGATTAATAGTAATTGAGATTAATAGTAATTGAGATGAATAATAATTGAGATTAATAGTAATTGAGATTAATAGTAATTGAGATGAATAGTAATTGTCATAAGGGGAAAAGTTCTATTGAATGAGGGACAATAGATTTTAGATCTACTTTCCCTCTCGGTGGCCTTATATTGTGTAGGGAGCGAAACCACATAAGTCAACATTTCCCTTTATTCAGTTTCATCTCCATTTCTCACTACTCTTTCCTTCCTTGGGGTTTAAGGATGGAGAAAGCGCAACAAGGGATTCAACTTCATAATGAATCCCCACCCCTTAGTCACCCTGCAGCAGGTAGCCTAGTGGTTAGAGCGTTGGACATGTAAACGGAGGGTTGCAAGTTCGAATCCCCAAGCTGACAAGGAAAAAATCTGTTGTTTTGCCCCTGAACAAGGCAGTTAACCCACTGTTCCCCGGGCGCCGAAGACATGGATGTCGATTAAGGCAGCCCACCGCACCTCTCTGATTCAGAGGGGTTGGGTTAAATGCGGAAGACACATTTCGGTTGAAGGCATTCGGTTGTACAACTGACAAATAATGGTGATTTTGACTTTTGACTTTTTGACTTTGACTTTGCAAAGCCAGTTATCCACCATTCCCCTACAGCTGACCAGCCTACTCCACCATTCCCCCACAGCTGACCAGCCTACTCCACCATTCACCCACAGCTGACCAACCTACTCCACCATTCCCACACAGCTGACCAGCCTACTCCACCATTCCCCTACAGCTGACCAGCCTACTCCACCATTCCCCCACAGCTGACCAGCCTACTCCACCATTCACCCACAGCTGACCAACCTACTCCACCATTCCCCCACAGCTGACCAACCTACTCCACCATTCCCCCACAGCTGACCAACCTACTCCACCATTCCCCCACAGCTGACCAGCCTACTCCACCATTCCCCCACAGCTGACCAACCTACTCCACCATTCCCCCACAGCTGACCAGCTTCTACCAATGCAGTTGCCCCTCTCCTTTACCTTCCCCTCTGGCTCCCCATGTGGCACTCTGACTGGACTGGAGCCTCTGCTATTGCGATCACAGCTGCAGCCTTCACAAATCTTCGTCAACCCACCAACTAATGGTCAGGTCTACGCACACAGACAGACAGACAGACACACACACATTTATGGTAGTTCCAGCAGACAGACCTGTTCTGTAACTAATGGTGATTGGCATAACATAACTCTCCTCCTCATTTTGAATGGCTCACAGAATGGCTGTTGTCTAAAATGTACTTAACACGCTTTAAGGGATACTAAGTTTTTCTACTTAACCAGAGTCAGATGCTACTGTACCTGTACACTTCCAGTCATTGCGCTAACGCTAGTTAGCATTGGTTCGTGAATACCTCTAACTTCCTTCATACTGCACACAGAGACATAAAAATGGTATTCATGAGTTGCCAGAATGTAGTACCCCTTTAACAGCAGTTCGTATTGGACTAATATTACTGACTATATATAACCATGTTTCTATCCACAGTTTTTTAAGCGAGTAAAGTCATACCATATTAAAACTCACTGGTACAATTTTATAACTGCCAACAGGTCATTTGTTCATTCGACACGGTGAGATCTTTTTGTGTCAGTAAAATGTATTATGTGAAAAATGGCGGTGGAAACTCCTTAATGCGCAACTATTGATATAATAACCACAATATGGAAGTAAACTGGTGTGTGGTCCTCCCACTACGACTTGGGAAACCAGGCAGTTTATTAGGCTACACCACTTACCAGGGTGGTGAAACTGCACTGTGATCTTGTTGCTCCTTTACAATAAATATCAATGGTCTTATTCTGCTGACATGATGATTGACGCTTGACTGCCGTTTGACAAATACAATATGGTCTTATCCCTGATAATCATGTAGACTAGACTTAACGCACATACCCACAGTCTCCACATACCCGCCAGAGTAGGCACATTTCCTGTTTATCACAACATATTTGTATTCGGTACAGTGAAAAAGTACATTTTGTGAGCACTACGTCATCACGCACCGATTTCTATCTGCGACAAGTCCGTTTGGTGGAAACACACCACTGGTGGGAAAATTTGCATATTTTCTTTATGCATATTTTAGAATATTCGCATGAAAATCAGTCGCCAATGGATTAAAAACCTAGCTATAGTCACACATAATTTATGACTTAATTGTTTAATGAGTGTTAATAAAAGTAGATTCTATTAAGTCTTTACTGTGTCCCTCCTCTAGTAATATTTTATGTTTACTTCTGTCTTTCCTTGGTCTCCTCTTGCCAGGAAAGCTGGAAACACCTCCATTGTGTGAGCCTTGAGCATCCACCAACCTCTCTAACTAGGCCTCAGCTCGGAACGCATCTCAATGGTTGCTGTTTCTCTGGCAGATAGCAGAAGGCCGGGAGTAGAATGGCTTGTCTCGACACACGCACGAGCGCACACACACTGCAGTGTGTCATAATTATCTATGGGCGTTCCAGCAGACAGACCTGTTGGTGCTGTAACTAATGGTGATTGACGTAGCGCGCCTATCAGCATGCAGACGAGGCTAGGGTGACATCCCAAATGGCACCCTATTCCCTATGGGCCCTGATAAAAAGCAGTGCACTTCATAGGGAATAGGGTGCTATTTGGTACAGGGCCTAAAACAATTAGCATGCTGCTAAGCCTCCACTAGGCCTCTGCAGACATGGTGCTACTTAGAATAAATCAACTTTGAGGCCGACAATCTCTCTGCTCTGTTCCAATAGGCCTCTTGTCTTCCCAGCTCGTACACCCTGATGCACTCACATTAACGCTCTGGCTGAATTAAAGAGGATATGAGAGGGCCATTTAAACTGTCTACCTGTATATGACTAGGATATTTGTTTGTTCATTCATAAGTCCCATTAAACTGCACAAGGTCAACTGTTGGCCTAACTAATGGAACCCTCTTCTATAATGTACCGTCTCTCTCTGTCTCCCTCTCTCTTGTTCCACCCATTCTCTCCAGACACGCACGGCAGGGCCAAGAATGCACCTGGATAACCTAGCCGCACGGACGGAGTGAGTGGCCATTATCTCCCAGGCCTGGGACACCCAATATCCCAATATGTTATGTAAAGAGGGTGCCAGCTCTGCTCTCCAAACGGCCGCTACCCACTCTTCTGCTACACTGCCCGGCCCGCCCTGCCCAGGGCCACACGCTGAGAGCCAGGCCCTGCTTTGAATGAGAAAGGCCTTTTAAAATTCATGAGGGTTTTTAGCTGTTCTGTTCTTGGCCCCGCCTGCCAACATTCCTCCCGTTCCTGGGCAGAGCAGACAGGGGAGATGGAGCAGAGAGAGCAGAAAGGACAGGAGAGCCTTTTCTCTGGGCTTGTATAGACCCCCCTCTTGTCCTGCTTGCCTCGAATACTCAGGACCCAGCAGTGATATCGCATCTAATTGCTAAAAAGAACCATCAGCCAGATAGAACTTGGAACATTTCGAATAGGAATGAAGAACACAATGACATTCCAGAGCTTTGGCCGGTATTCCAGAGCCCCGCTTCCCCCAGTCATCCTACCCCATTCTATCCCCAGTAACAGTGTCCCACGCTCCATGGGGCCAACATAACACACCACACAGTCTCATGTAATGAAGTTAACTCCTGCAGATAAGTTACACTTTACTCAACAGTGTTAGTGGTGGCAGATGGGTCAAAGACAGAATTCCCCAGGTCACTGCCTGCCGTGAGGAGGATCTCAGAGAGGGATGAAAGGAGGGTGGTTACAACGGCTACTTATTATAAGATTCTTGGGCTGTCTTTAACTGGACTCAGATATATATGTACAATAGTGTGTGATTGCGGCCCACAATTCTGAGTGTTCCTGCATGTGGACATTCCCCTCAACAATATGGTGCATTACCGCCACCTATTGTACTGGAACGTCCCTGCCTCCTGCCTGTACTAGCTTAAAAATGTACTAATAGAAGTACAAAGAAGGGTTCCTGCAGATGCAGGAATGCCCACATGCAGGAACGCCCCAAATTGCTGGCAGCAATTGTTACCCTTCCCAATCCCAGAACACAGATGAGGATGAACATATAGGACTAATGCAAAGAAGGAAGATCAAAGAATGGAATGGGAATGCTGATCGGAGTAGGAAAACACTAACGAAAAAGCTACCTTTCAAAGCTATCTACCCCAGAGAATATCCATCAGGATAAGGTTATCCGATTTTTTTTAGTACATATTTGACGTCATGGAAGAACCAAAGAGACGACTGATGATAGCAGTACCAGAGAGCCTTAAAGAGCCCACTGAAAATGCCGATTGGCTCATGTTTTTATGTTGCTCATAAAACAAAACGATTTCAGTCTCGGAGGTGTGTTTCCTGACCATTCCACGTTTGGTTAATGATGTCTGTCACTAATGAGACACTGTAGCCTATTTTACCTCCTCAAAATTGCCAGAATGAATGTAAGATAACTAAAGAAATCTGTCATTTTATTTTTTTGCAGAAGATGTTTTAGTTGCGCAATTTTAGATGTAAGTAATGTGTTTGGTGCAGTATTTCTCAAATAAAAAAATGTGCGACGTTTTGTCTTACGTAAACAAAGTCGGAGCTACTGGGCAGGTCTGTCTCACTGTCAATGCTATTGGATACAGAGCAATCACCACAGCTATTCACCCCATGTTGGGCAAATGGACATCATAAAATCAAAACCCAACCCATCTTAGACGAGACTGACTTTATGACCAAAATTATCCTATTTACATTTTGTTGTCAATTCTAACACTAGAATAACTGCTTATGATTGGCCATTTTCAAAGGGATCCATTGCTTTTTAAAGGCATTCACTCTTTAAGGACTCAATCACAGTTTGTCCAGAGGTTTGCTATGGTCAATGATTATCACTGAGTGGTTCCCTCGGGATTTGCATACCTGGCCTTGAGGGTAAACACGAATGCATTCACAAAGCAGCAGCAGCTAGGGAGAGTGTGTTAATGAGGGCTAATAGGACCCTGGCAGGGCTACTGTTACCTTGATGCCCATCTAACTCTCCATTACACCAACACAGCTCTGGACTTTCCCCTCTAACATCTCTCTCCATTACACCAACACAGCTCTGGACTGTCCCCTCTAACATCTCTCTCCATTACACCAACACAGCTCTGGACTGTCCCCTCTAACAGCTCTCTCCATTACACCAACACAGCTCTGGACTGTCCCCTCTAACATCTCTCTCCATTACACCAACACAGCTCTGGACTGTCCCCTCTAACATCTCTCTCCATTACACCAACACAGCTCTGGACTGTCCCCTCTAACATCTCTCTCCATTACACCAACACAGCTCTGGACTGTCCCCTCTAACATCTCTCTCCATTACACCAACACAGCTCTGGACTGTCCCCTCTAACATCTCTCTCCATTACACCAACACAGATGCCGAGCTATCTCACTTTATCTCACACAAACCGAAATGGATGTGCACACACAGTACTCTGTCAATTATCTTTGTGTTGCATAAATAGCATACTTTATGCCCTGCTTTGTGTTCCATAAATAGCATACTATATGACCAGCTTCTGTAACTATAGTCAAATGTCCCATTCCTGCAGTGAACTGGGTTTCAGCACACAACCTGTTAACAAAGGAACAACAGTCTAATGAAAATAACCTCTCAAAGCCTTGTCCAGGCCAGGCAGGTCGGTATCCATACAAATCCCAGCGGAATACGTTGGAAAGATACCTGCGGCTTAGTTAACCAAGCCATCCATTCTCTTCTCTCTCTCTTTCTCTCTCTTAACACACAACCATCTGCTTAGGGATTACATCCATCTTTGAGAAGTAGGTCAAAGTAAAGCAGGAACAGTATTGTCATCTAGAACCTCTCAGCAGAGCAGAGCAACATCCACAGGAGATCTGTCCGCCTGGCTCAACAGTAGAGAAAAGGCGAGGAAGCTAGCTAGAGCCAGAGACCTAGATCCAACCACTGCCAGACTGAGGCTTTGTCCAAAATTGCATTCCATTTTCCTATATAGTGCAGGGCTTTGGTCAAAGGTAGTGCAGTACAAAGGAAATTTGATTTGAAAAGGGTGCCATTTAGGAGGCAGACAAGAGCCAACTGCTGCCAGACCAGTTTCATTTGGACTCGCGGGATATTCAAAGAACCTGTGAGACTGACACACTTATGGCAGGCCAGGGTACTATGGAGGGTGTGGCAGGGTTCCTTTATGGTCTGAGTGTGGATTGTTGTGCTGGACACTGACTTTAGGTCTGAGGAACCTCACATAGAAAACTCTCAGAGTTAGAGTTACAGAGAGATATGAAAGAAGAGAGAGAGAGAGACACACAAGAAAAGAGAGAGAGAGAGAGAGAGAAAGCACTTGAGAGACTTGGCAAGGTAAGGTTCTCTGTGCCACCCTATGTTCTCTTCTATTCTGTTATGTTCCACCCTCCGCCCTGTTACCCAAGCGAGCCAGAGTGAACCCCCAGGTAGCCCCCCTCCCACCCCTCTCACCCTGCTGGGGGTACATTTCAGTCCCATCCCCTTGGTGTTACCATTAACGCTCCAACCCCCTGGGGTGTTAGGCAAGAAGGGTACCATTATATCTCTTGTTAGTCAAACGGAGAGTTTGTTTTCAACTGTATCAAGGCAGCTGCTATAACAGCTCAGGCATCTGCCCTGGCATTCAGAGCATTGAGAGAGAAAGGCTGTTTTTCTGTCACTCTCATTAGATACAGCATGTTGAAGACTGGCTTTGTTAAGGGCTCCACAATAAGGACGTTCACTTTGTTTGTTTTCTGTCAAAGTGATTCACTCACACCCTCCCTCGCTACCCCACCCTCTTGGGAATGAGTCAACTAGCCTTCCACACTGGGAACGAGTCATTCTAACAAACTAGCAGATACTTATAGTAATAATAATATTTTGTTTATTTCATAAGCACTCTATCACTATCCATTATAAAGATGAGTTAAAGAAACTTCGGCACAGAAGCTGTGCAGTAGCATCTTATTCTTATAGGCCTGCTTCAGTACACAGTAAACTCACAAAGGAAGCCTCATAGGATATGATCGTAAGTGCGTTATCAAATCACATTGTATTTGTCACATGCGCCGAATACAACAGGTGTAGACCTTATCGTCAAATGCTTACTTACAAGCCCTTAACCAACAATGCAGTTTCAAGAAAATAGAGTTGAGAAAATATTTACTAAAATAACTAAAGTAAAAAAGTAATAAAAAGCAACAATATGAAGCGAGGGCCAGCCAACGAGAGCATACTGGTCGCAGTGGTGGGTAGTGTATGGGGCTTTGGTGACAAAACGGATGGCACTGTGATAGACTACATCCAGTTTGCTGAGTAGAGTGTTGGAGGCTATTTTGTAAATGACATCGCCAAAGTCAAGGATCGGTAGGATAGTCAGTTTTACGAGGGTATGTTTGGCAGCATGAGTGAAGGAGGTTTTGTTGCGAAATAGGAAGCCGATTCTAGATTTAATTTTGGATTAATGTGAGTCTGGAAGGAGAGTTTACAGTCTAACCAGACACCTAGGTATTTGTAGTTGTCCACATATTCTAAGTCAGAACCGTCCAGAGTAGTTATTCTGGACGAGCGGGCAGGTGCGGGCAGCGATCGGTTGAGGAGCATGCACTTAGTTTTACTTGCATTTAAGAGCAGTTGGAGGCCACGTAAGGAAAGTTGTACGGCATTGAAGCTCGTCTGGAGGTTAGTTAACACAGAAGGGCCAGAAGTATACAGAATGGTGTCGTCTGTGTAGAGGTGGATCAGAGAATCACCAGCAGCAAGAGCGACATCATTGATGTATACAGAGAATAGAGAATTTAACCCTGTGGCACCCCCATAGAGACTGCCAGAGGTCCGGACAACAGGCCCTCTGATTTGACACACTGAACTCTATCTGAGAAGTAGCTGGTGAACCAAGCGAGGCAATCATTTGAGAAACCAATGCTGTTGAGTCTGCCGATAAGAATGTGGTGATTGACAGCCGAAAGCCTTGGCCAGGTCGATGAATACAGCTGCACAGTATTGTCTTTTATCGATAGAGGGTCCAGATTGTCTAGCCCAGCTGATTTGTAGGGGTCCATATTTTGCAACTCTTTCAGAACATCAGCTATCTGGATTTGGGTGAAGGAGAAATGGGGAGGCTTGGGCAAGTTGCTGTGGGGGGGTGCAGGGCTGTTGACCGAGGTAGGGGTAGCCAGGTGGAAAGCATGGTGGTATGTACATGAATGTATAGTTAAAGTGACTATGCATATATGATAAACAGAGAGTAGTAGCAGCCTAAAAGAGAGGTTGGGGGGGCCGGGGGCACACAATGCAAATAGTCCAGGTAGCCATTTGATTACCTGTTCAGGAGTCTTATGGCTTGGAGGCTGTTGAGAAGCCTTTTTGTCCTAGACTTGGCACTCCGGTACCGCTTGCCATGCGGTAGGAGAGAACAGTCTATGACTGGGGTGGCTTGGGTCTTTGACAATTTTTAGGGCCTTCCTCTGACACCGCCTGGTGTAGAGGTCCTGGATGGCAGGCAGCAGAGCCCCAGTGATGTACTGGGATGTACGCACTACTCTCTGTAGAGTCTTCCTCTAGAGGCACCAGTTAAGCCAGGTGAGGTCACCGCATGTGTGGGAGGTGGAACAAAAGGGCTATCTAAGGCATATTGGCCTAGGGGCTCTACAGTGAAATAAGACAATAATCACTAACCTAAACAGCAATAGACAAGGCATATTGACATTAGGGAGACGCATGTGTAGCCAAGTGATCATAGGGTCCAGTGAGTAGCACTAGATGAGTCAGGGAGCCAATTCCGAAGTCGCTGCTACGCTAGGCGAGCTGGAGACACAGCGTGTGTGTGTGTGTGTGTGTGTGTGTGTATATATATATATATATATACACACATACACACAGTTGAAGTCGTAAGTTTACATACACCTTAGCCATATACATTTAAACTCAGTTTTTCACAATTCCTGACATTTAATCCTAGTAAAAATTCCCTGTCTTAGGTCAGTTAGGATCACCACTTTATTTTAAGAATGTGAAATGTCAGAATAATAGTAGAGAGAATGATTTATTTCAGCTTTTATTTCTTTCATCACATTCACAGTGGGTCAGAAGTTTACATACACTCAATTAGCATTTGGTAGCATTGCCTTTAAAATGTTTAACTTGGGTCAAACGTTTCGGGTAGCCTTCCACAAGCTTCCCACAATAAGTTGGGTGAATTTTGGCCCATTCCTCCTGACAGAGCTGGTGTAACTGAGTCAGGTTTGTAGGCCTCCTTGCTCACACACGCTTTTTCAGTTCTGCCCACAAATTCTCTATAGGATTGAGGTCAGGGCTTTGTGATGGCCACTCCAATACCTTGACTTTATTGTCCTTAAGCCATTTTGCCACAACTTTGGAAGCATACTTGGGATCACTGTCCATTTGGAAGACCCATTTGCGACCAAGCTTTAACTTCCTGACCGATGTCTTGAGATGTTGCTTCAATATATCCACATAATTTTCCTTCCTCATGATGCCAACTATTTTGTGAAGTGCACCAGTCCCTCCTGCAGCAAAGCACCCCCACAACATGATGCTGCCACCCCCGTGCTTCACGGTTGGGATGGTGTTCTTCGGCTTGCAAGCCTCCCCGTTAGTCCTCCAAACATAACGAGGGTCATTATGGCCAAACAGTTCTATTTTTGTTTCATCAGACCAGAGGACATTTCTCCAAAAAGTACAATCTTTCTCCCCATATTCAGTTGCAAACCGTAGTCTGGCTTTTTAATTACGTTTTTGGAGCAGTGGCTTCTTCCTTGCTGAGCGGCCTCTTCCTTACTGAGCAGCCTTTCAGGTTATGTCGATATAGGACTCATTTTACTGTGGATATTTTGTACCTGTTTCATCCAGCATCTTCACAAGATCCTTTGCTGTTGTTCTGGGATTGATTTGCACTTTTTGCACCAAAGTACGTTCATCTCTAGGAGACAGAACGCGTCTCCTTCCTGAGCGGTATGACGGCTGCATGGTCCCATGGTGTTTATACTTGCGTACTATTGTTTGTACAGATGAGCGTGGTACCTCAGGCATTTGGAAATTGCTGCCAAGGATGAACCACACTTGTGGAGGTCTCCAATTCTTTTCCTGTGGTCTTGGCTGATTTATTTTCCCATGATGTCAAGCAAAGAGGCACTGAGTTTGAAGATACACCTCCAATTAGCCTATTGAATACTTTCTGAATGGTATATACTGACCAAAAAATATAACTATTTCAACTATTTCAAAGATTTTACAGTTCATATAAGGAAAGCAGTGAATTTGAATACATTAATTTGGCCCTAATCTATGGATATCACGCCTGAGCAGGGGTGTAGCCATGGGTGGGCCTGGGAGGGCATAGGCCCACCCACTTGGCAGCTAGACCCACCCACTGGGGAGACAGGCCCAGCCAATCAGAATGAGTTTTTCCCCACAAAAGGGTTTTATTACAAACAGAAATACCCCCCCCCGCGGTTGTGAGGCTGGTTGGACGTACTGCCAAATTCTTTAAAACGACGTTGGAGGCAGCTTATGGTAGAGAAATGACATTTTCTGGCAATAGCTCTAGTGGACATTCATGCAGTCAGCATGCCAATTGCACACTCTCTCAAAACTTGAGACATCTGTGGCATTGTGTTGTGTGACAAACCTGTACATTTTAAAGTGCCTTTTATTGTCCCTAGCACAAGGTACACCTATGTAATGATCATGCTGTTTAATCAGCTCCTTGACTATCTGGGATGTAAACAAAATTGTTCACAAAATTTGAGAGAAATAAGCTTTTTGTGCGCATGGAACGGCCTAGGAACAGTGGGTTAACTGCCTTGTTCAGGGGCAGAACAACAGATGTTTACCTTGTCAGCTCAGGGATTCGATCTAGCAACCTTTCGGTTACTGGTCCAACCCTCTAACCACTAGGCTACCTGCCGCCCCAAACGTTGCATTTATATTTTAGTTCAATGTATATATTTTGCAATTCTAACGGTTATAACGGAGTCCGCGGTCATTTTGCTGGCCAATAACCATCATCCAAAATTACATGACCGCCACAGCCCTACTAGGCACTTAACGAGAGGCGGACCAACTCAGTCTCCCCCTTATAGCTGTATGGTTACTTTTCCTTTCTCTTGCTCAAGTGGAGAGAAACTCTACACCCAGCCCAGCTTTGGCCTACCTGGGCAGGTACACAGGACCACCCACGTCTGTAGTGGAGCAGTGAATTACTTAACACTGTCCTGACTGACTCCACAATCCTAAATACTCAACACTATGGTCCTCTGTAGCTCAGTTGGTAGAGCATGACACTTGCAACGCCAGGATAATGGGTTTGATTCCCGGGACCACCCATACACACACACTGAATCATAGAGCTCGTGCAAGAAAGCGTGCAGTGAATGCGAGGAATGTCCAAATAAACATTTCTCCTGAACTTATGTCTCCTAGAGCGTGACCCCAGATGACCCTTCCAGAGAGGGAAATTTAAAAAATCTGTTTTGATGCTTTGAAAGGATCAGAGTTGAGACGGGAGACGAAAAGGAGACTGGTGTTTAAAAAGAGAGCGAGAGAGAAGGAGAGCTGGAGATGGGGAAGAGAGAGAGAGATGAGTCATGAGGAGAAGGGTGATACAAATGCTATCGCTAAAGAAATCCCCCTCTCCTCTCTCATCCTCCCACGCCTGGATAAGGGAAGCTGGAGGTGGGGGAGCTCAGCCCACGCAGGGTTAGCCTGCTCTGGGCTTCTGAGGGAGAGAGGAACCCCCTCCATGGAAGTCAGAGGAACCACCAGGCTTCAGGGTTGTCAACTAAAGTGAATTCAACAAAAAAAATATAATACTAATCAAGTCATTGGATTTAAGTTAAAAGTTGGGTGAAAAAAAGACTAAATGCCCTCACGTTGATGATTTTTGCAAATCCAATCAGTTTCCAATTTGATTCAACGTCATCACAGATTTTGGGGGTTGAAATGACATGGAAACAATGATTATTCAAGCAGTTTTTGCACAGTGGGATGTCTGCTGTTGTGTTGTAGCTAAATGAGCGTGAAGTTTAAAGAAGGTGACCAAATAACAAGACATTGTAGTCATATTGGCAGTCACCTTACACCAGTGGTAAGTGACACACACGGTCCTGTTCAGAAGTTCTGAAAATCATCAATTCAACATCAAATAACATGGGTTCCTAATCCATACACTCACTGTAGTTACCCTCTGACAGTATAATCCTTCTTTTTCCATTTAATTACATTTTTTTGGTGTTCCCAGCGATTTGTTCTCTGTTCTGCTCTAGAACAATTCAATGGTTTTGAAAAAGTGTGCATGCACACGCACACGCGCACACGCACACACACACACACACACACACACACATACACACCTGTGCTTTTCCAGTAAGAGAATACCATACCATACGGCAACACACAGACTTTCCAAAGAATGTGATGGATGTGTTCCCCAAGGGAAAAAGGGGAGTTTTCTGCCAACCAGCCATAATACAAACTAACTGCTTTTTGAGGAGGGATTTCCCAACAAAGCAGCCATGTACACACAGACTATGGGAGTGTAGGATGTATGGAGAAAGAAAGAAAATGGGAAAGTATGTTATTTTTTAAATTATTTTAATGGGAGGGGGAAAAGAAAAAAGCGAGAGAGGGCCATGAGGTTTCCCATAAATGTTAATGAAGGGCTTTTCCAGATGAAGGAGTTTCTTTTTTCCTGCAGTACGAAACAAGGGGTCAGACAGATGCTGATGTAAACCAGTAGGGACCAAGGGTCCACCTAAAGGAGGAGGCAGAGAGGAGTGGAAACATACGGGAAGGAACTGGGCTATAAAGGGCTTAAGGCTTTACTAGGGACTGCTAGTTCACACTGGAACCTCATAAAAACGAAGTGGTTGCGTCCCGAAATGGCACGTTTTTCCTTATATAGTGCACTACTTACTATAAGGCCACATAGGATTCTGGTCCAAAAAATATTGCGCTAGCCAATATGGTGCCACTTCGGAAGCACACAGTGTCTTCTCATCAACAGGATAAGCTTAAGTCCTCTGCAAGGAGCAGGGAACAACTTTAAACCTGTAACCAGTCCCCGGTTTCTCAAACTAAATCCCTTTACAGTGTATAGACACTATAATCACTCCATTCTTCCTCGTAAATCAGTTCCTTTCAAATAGTCCCTCAGTTCATGGACACTCTTTGTCCACATAAAACTCTCTCACATTACCAATAAGGATTCCGGACTTTTAAATTTTTTATCTTTGGGTCAAAATGGGGTAAAACCAGTCCCATTATTTTGTTCCATTTATGTGGCTATAGCCGTTAGATTAATTATATGTATTGAAAAGCCCGGAGCACAAGGTGAGCCTTCTATTTATAGATATAGAGTGAAGACTGCTGTAGAATGGACTGGAGGAGGTAATTTCCAACTCGGCAAGCCAATATGTGTGTGTGTGGCTGGCTTCTCACCAGCCGCCTCCCAAGTTCTTTCTCTTGATTGGGTGGGTGTTTTGCTCCATGCATGATCTCCAGTGTCAGCCCATTAAAACTGATTGAAACAGCCAGGGTTATAATAATCAGAATCTTCTGGCTCAGGGCTAATGTCAGGCAGATGAGTGTTTACAGAAAAATAGCTGAAGCTGAAGAGAAATGGCACAATGTTTTTAGTTTCTCCCAGGACTACAGGTCTTTTGATGTTCATCACAATTGTACATTATTATCTACGCTGAAGCAGCTATGCTAAAATGCCTCTACAGTGAATCCTCAGAACATGTATGTTAAATGAGTTATTGCTGTGAAGAGAAAATCAGGAAGACCTTACTGTAAACACTTGAAAAAGTAACTTACTTCTCTACAGTCTGCTCAAAACAAACCATCCCAGAATGACTCAAAAAGTACACACACCAGGCACCTCTCCAGTCAGCCATCTCTCCAGCCAGCCATCTCTCCAGTCAGTCAGTCAGCCTATTCTTCGAACCGGGGCGATAAGTGAGTGTGAAATTGAATCTACCGAAGAACAAGGCCTACCTGGCTTGCCGGGAGTTCAGACGTTTGGTGGTCTGGATGTAGGACAGGTTTTTATGGTCAGTCCACACAATGAAGGGGGTTACAGAGCCCTCCAGCCAGTGACGCCATTCCTCCAGAGCCAGCTTAACTGCCAAGAGTTCCCGGTTTCCGATGTCAAAATTCCTCTCTGCAGGTGAGAGCTTACGGGAAAAGAATGCACATGGGTGGACCTTCTGACCAAAGGGGGAACGTTGAGACAGAACAGCGCCTACCCCAGTGTCAGAGGCGTCCACCTCCACGATGAACTGGAGTTCTGGGTCGGGCTGAGTAAGTACCAGAGCGGAGGTGAAGCGACACTTGAGTTCCAGGAATGCTGCCTCTGCCTCAGGAGTCCAGTGGAACGGAGTGGAGGTGGAGGTGAGAGAGGTGAGCGGTGCTGCCAGACGGCTGTAGTTGCGGATGAAACGTCTGAAAAAATTTGCAACCCCCAGGAAACGCTGTAGCTGCTTCAGGTTGGAGGGGGCAGGCCACTCTGTGACTGCCATGACTTTGGCAGGATCCATACGTAACTGTCCCTGTGCAATAATATAACTCAGGAAAGACACTGTGGCAGCATGGAACTCACATTTTTAACAAAAAAGCTTATTCTCCAACAGCCGTTGAAGAACTTGGCAAACGTGTTGCTGGTGAAGAAAAATCAGGATGCCATCTAAATAGACAAAAACGAAGCGTCCAATCACATCCCTCAGTACATCATTGACTAGGTTCTGGAAAACAGCAGGGGCGTTAGTAAGACCAAAAGGCATGACCAAATACTCAATGTGACCAAGTGGTGTGTTGAACGCAGTTTTCCACTCGTCCCCCTCTCTTATGCGGTCAAGGTGGCAGGCATTCCGGAGGTCGAGTTTGGTAAACACCGTGGCACCATGGAGGGGGGCAAAAGCAGAGCTGATGACTGGCAAGGGGTACTTGTTCTTAACAGTGATATTATTCAGCCCACGGAAGTCTATGCACAGCCTCAGTGACCCATCCTTCTTCTTCACAAAGAAAAACCCAGCACCCACCGGGGGAAGAAGATGGCTTGATTTATCCTGCAGCCAGAGAATCCTGGATGTACCTCTCCACGAGAGAGGTTAAACAACCGGCTACTGGGCAGAGGAGCTCCAGGCTGCAGGTCAATGGCGCAGTTGTACGGCCGATGAGGCGGCAGCGACAGGGCGTGGTACTTGCTGAACACAGGAGCTAGATCGTGATACTCGGGAGGAACTGATGACGGTTCTAGAATGTACTGGGGCACAGACAAGGCAGGGGATAGGGCAGAATGTAAACAATTAACTCCAAGTGGTTACCTTTCCGGCGGTCCAGTCAATCTGTGGGTTGTGTAGCTTTAACCATGGATGGCCAAGAACCAGGGGAGAGTAAGGACAGTCAATTATGTGGAAACTGATCTTTTCCTGGTGATTTCCAGAGAGACGTAGGATGACAGGGACGGTTCTCTAACAGACACGGCGAGGAGCTGTCCATTGAGAGCGTTGGCATCGAGGGGTGAATCGAGTGGGACAGTGTCCAGGCCCAACTGGGTAACGACACCTCGGTCCAGGAAGCTCTCGTCGGCGCCCGAATCGATGAGAGCAGACAAGAGGAAAAGACTGTCTCTGCCACACAAGGTTGCTTTCAAGCAAGGGTCTGGGGGAAGATGGGCAGGCGATTTGGCTCAACAGTATATCCCCCACTACTGCCGAGCCCCCTCTTTTGCTGGACGCAGGGAACAAGTGGAGACAAAGTGACCAACCTGGCCACAGTATAGGCAGCTCCTAGCGCCGATTCATCGTTGCCTCTCCTCTGGAGAGAGACGGGCCCTGGGCGAAGGGTCTGCCCTGTAGGTCAGACAGGCTCTGTGAAAACTCCTTGATGTGCTCCAGAAGGGATTTTCAGGGCTTGGTCATGTTGCTCGAGCAGGGCGCCTTGACCAACAAGGGTTTGGTGGAGAGTAGCAGAGTCTGCTGGGTTCATCTCTTTGGCCAGATCGTACTGGTACTGTTAGGGGGAGTGGAACAGGGGAACCCAAGAGCAGACTCAGATGAGGAGACTGGGATGAAGTAACCAAGGTATTTATTGAAACACAAGGGCGAGATGGAGTGCAGGTCAGGGGAAGCTCGGGCGGGTTGCTGGAAACCAGGTGTGGAGGCTGAGGCTGGAGCGAGAGGGGACTGAGCAGAGATTACTGCTGGCAGCGTGGAAGTGGCACGGCTGAGTATTTGTAGAGGCCTTGACTATGGAACAGGTTGCAGCTGGTGGGGATCTGCTCTGACTCCAGCACACCTGTCTCCGCCCACACAATCACACACAGAGAGAGAGAGAGAGAGAGAGAGAGAGAGAGAGAGAGAGAGAGAGAGAGAGAGAGAGAGAGAGAGAGAACTGGGGGAGTGGCGGCAGGTCAAGGAGACACAGGATGAGCAGTAGAGTGCGTTGCAGGAGCAGATGTGACAGGTACAAAGAAATGCACACAAAGATAACACCCCCCCACCTCAGTCCCCATCCACCCACCCGCATACTCCCTCCCCAAGCGGAAACCATGCTGAGAGTGTGGTGGTTGCCATCTTAGAGACAACATTTTTTTCGCACCAGTGCTGCCTGCCAGCAGTAATCTTCTCTGATTGATTGAAAGATTCATGGGGCTATCATCGTTAATATAATATATGCAAAGTATTGAATATTCAGGCACTTCAAAAATTATTTTGTACCTTTGCCCCAGAAGCATTTAACTGCAGGGCACTCCAACATATTAAGGAATGCGCATACCTGGTTTAGGGGACACAGTGAACAGGTGGGAGTTGGGGACAATTTCATCGTAAAAAGTTTCCTTGGTTTCAAATAGTCTAAACAAACCTAAACCCAATATTAGGAAGATGTTCTTAATGTTTTGTACACTTAGTGTTTATGATGACGGAGAATATCGCTCTCTTGCTTCATTTAACGGTTGTGAAACTGGATCAGATTTTCAACTCCCTCTCACACCTCTCCATCAACAACTTCTTAATCTGATAACACACAGGGTTGTTCAGAAGCTCTTAAAATAACCCATTCCTGGGATTCTAAAAGGTTTGACTTCATTGGATAAGGAATAGGAAAATAGCCTAGGGCTTATGCTTCAACATGGAAACGTTCTCATGCTATGCAAGCATGTGTATGTACTTGTGTGTAAGCATATGTTTTGCTATGTGACTGTGTGCATTCCATGTGTCTATGTGCAGTTGTTTGCACATACTGAATGTCTGCATACATGATTGTTTGTGTGTATGGGCGATTGTACATATGTGTTGTGTTTGAGCACATCTCCCATATGGAAAAGAATTAAAGAACATCAAATAAGAATCTTGTATGGTAGAAGCAGATTATTTGTACCAAAAAAAAAAAATCTAATAATTAGTCTAATAAGGATCTAGTAAGATTGTGTATATTCTTTCTTATATGTCAGTGCTGTATTTGTATATGTGTTAACTTGTATGCCTTATATGACATTCAAAATGTAATACATGATTGTGGTGCATTTCATACAATGATATGGTATGACATATTTGAGACAAAATATATGAATTATATGAGTAAACAATTTAGTTACTAATTAGTGATCTTTCAAAAATCATTTTCACGATAGCACGTTGGTAGTAGCATTTATTTTGTAGAAGTTACATTCTCAGAATATACACTTTCCTTATAAAAATGTATATTCTGAGAATGTAACTTCTACAAAATAAATGCTACTACCAACGTGCTATCGTGAAAATGATTTTTGAAAGATCACTACTTAGTAACTAAATAGATTCACTGCTGCTATCAAAGTCATTACTTCTTCCCCTGGTTCTCCCCTTCCCCTTCTCATTTCTCCTCTTCCTCCTCCTCCACATACCCCATAATGAGAAAGCAAAAACAGGTTGAGTCATTTTTGGAAATGTATTAAAAATAAAAAACAGAAATACCTTATTTACATAACTATTTAGACCCTTTCATATGAGACTCGAAATTGAGCTCAGGTGCATCCTGTTTCCATTGATCATCCTTGAGATGTTTCTACAACTTGATTGGAGTCCACCTGTGGTAAATTCAATTGATTGGACATGATTTGGAAATGCACACACTTGTCTATCTATCTAAGGTCCCACAGTTGACAGTGCATGCCAGAACAAAAACAAAGCCATGAGGTTGAGGGAATTGTCTGCAGAGCTCTGAGACAGGATTGTCCCCAAGAACACAGTGGCCTCCATCATTCTTAAATGGAAGAAGTTTGGAACCACCAAGACTCTTCCTAGAGCTGGCTGCCCGGCCAAACTGAGCAATCGGGGGAGAAGGCCTTGGTCAGGAAGGTGACCAAGAACCCGATGGTCACTCTGACAGAGCTCTAGAGTTCCTCTGTGGAGATGGGAGATCTTCCAGAATCACAACCATCTCTCCACCAATCAGGCCATTATGGTAGAGTGGCCAGACGGAAGCCACTCCTCAGTAAAATGCATGACAGCCTGCTTGGAGTTTGCCAAAAGGCACCTAAAGGACTCTCAGACCATGAGAAACCTAATTCTCTGGGCTGATGAAACCAAGATTGAACTCTTTGGCCTGAATGCCAAGCGTCACGTCTGGAGGAAACATGTCACCATCCCTACGGTGAAGCATGGTGGTGGCAGCATCATGCTGTGGGGATAGTTTTCAGTGGCAGGGACTGGGAGAATAATCAGGATCGAGGCAAAGATGAACGGAGCAAAGTACAGAGAGATCCTTGATGAAAACCTGCTCCAGAGTGCTGAGGACCTCAGACTGGGGGGTGAAGGTTCACCTTCCAACAGGCCAACGACCCTAAGCACACAGCGAAGACAATGCAGGAGTGGCTTTGGGACAAGTCTCTGAATGTCCTTGAGTGGCCCAGCCAGAGTCCGGACTAGAACCCGATCAAACATCTCTGGGCAGACCTGAAAATAGCTGTGCAGTGACGCTCCCCATTCAATCTGACAGAGCTTGAGAGGATCTGCAGAGAAGAATGGGAGAAACTCCCCAAATACAGGTGTGGCAAGTTTGTAGCGTCATACCCAAGAAGACGCGAGGCTGTAATCACTGCCAATGGTGCTTCAACAAAGTTCTCAGTAAAGGGCCTGAATACTTACGTTAATGTGATATTTCATACATTTATTATTTTATGTACCTGTTTTTGCTTTGTCATTATGGGGTATTGTGTGTAGATTGATGAGGGAATATTTTTTTTTGCTTTTACACCTGCATTGCTTGCTGTTTGGGGTTTTAGGCTGGGTTTCTGTACAGCACTCTGTGACATCAGCTGATGTAAGGGGGGCTTTATAAATAAATTTGATTTGATGATGATTTGATTTGATTTTAATCCATTGTAGAATAAGGCTGTAACGTAACAAATTGTGGAAAAAGTCAAGGGGTCTGAATACTTTTCGAATGCAATGTATGTGAGACCTTACAAGGTTTAGCGTATGTTTTTTATACAATACACACAACATTTCTGTTATGTCTAAATGTTAACCACCCATGTAAGTCAGATATTACAAGAATCTTCTATGAATCCTGTAAGTGTATTTGCTGCCATTTGCAAGTTCCAGTTAGAACATATAAGAATCCATATAGGCTGTTAGCATCCCAGTGTGTGTGTGGATGCATGGGCCCAAACACACACAGTTGCTTTTCTGCAACTTTCGGGGCGTTGCTGTGGATTTAGCCTGGGGCTGATAGTGACAGGAAAGGCCAGGATTTAGCCTGGGGCTGATAGTGACAGGAAAGGCCAGGATTTAACCTGGGGCTGATAGTGACAGGAAAGGCCAGGATTTAACCTGGGACTGATAGTGACTGAAGTTTGCTAATTCTGAGTCAGTCTGCTGAGTCAGTCTGCTGAGTCAGTCTGCTGAGTCAGTCTGCTGAGTCAGTCTGCTGAGTCAGTCTGAGTGAGATATACAACTTAATTGAGTTAAAGCAAGAACACAGAGGCCTAATTGAGTTAAAGCTAGAACACAGAGGCTTAATTGACATCTGAGAATGATTTGAATTATGGAAGGAGAGAAAGAGAAAGGAGGTATGGATGAGAGCGTGGGGAACATTTATTTTCACAATGCCTGCAGTACTGCAGAAGGAAATTATATGGCATCTGCATTATGGAATGTTCCTGGAATACACGAAAGGGAATTAATTAGGCTCGGTAATCAACCACTCTGTGTGTCTCAGAGACTGAGGACATTCCTCTTATTGGAGCACATAATTACTGACTGATGATAAAAAAGGAGTGAGAGAAAGAGGAGAGAGAGAGTGAGTGAAAGAACAGTGGGGGTGTGGGCAGCGGGCGGCAATACCTCCTCCAGGGGCTGATTGAATGACCCTCCCTGGACATGATTAACTACACAACAGGGACCTGAGGTATGCACTGACACACACACACACACACACAGTCTTACACACACTGCCACACATCAGGGTTTCCATTAGGAAAATGTGGCATCAGGCATTTGACAGGCAGCATTTCAATTTACCGGACCTTTGAGAAATTTACCGGACCCATATGCATTGGGTGCGTAACCTTATTAGGGCGTCTACACACAGTGCTCAGAATGACAGAAATAACATTTTGATTATGGTAATTAATATTAACAGAACATGCAAGTCAAGGATGCAAGGATGTGCAGTTGGCTGCGAACTGGAGACCCATGGGGTGGCGCAAAATTGGTCCAGCGTCGTCCGGGTTAGTGGAGGGTTTGGCTGGCAGGATGTCCTCGTCCCATCGTGCTCTAGCGACTCCTGTGGCTGGCCGGGCACAGTGCACGCTGACACTGTCACCAGGTGTACGGTGTTTCCTCCGACACATTGGTGCGGCTGGCTTCTGGGTTAAGTGGGCATTGTGTGAAGAAGCAGTGCGGCTTGTTTGGGTTGTGTTTCGGGAGGACGCATGGCTCTCGACCTTCGCTTCTCCTGAGTCCGTACGGGAGTTGCAGCGATGAGACAAGACTAACTACCAATTGGATACCATGAAATTGGGGAGAAAAAGGGGTAAAAATAAATTCAAAAAAATTATTCTGATGAGCACTTTGAACATGTTAGAATAACAGTCCACATTTACTTTTCCTCCGCCAAAAAGATGAGTAACAAACAGCAAAATCACTAGCCTATGTCAATCTACTATCCCCCATAGTAGAAAAGTCTATTGGTCAGCTTGTCTATAAAGAAATAACCTGTTCCATACAGACTGGGAGAGTTGTGGGACGATAGATCACAAATTCATACAACCAGTTGGCCTAAGAAACATAAAAAAAAACTTGAAAAGCAATGACTTTGATGCATCTGATCAGAACGTTTAGCTTAAAAGGTTTATAAATGATTATGTCTTCAAGGCACAAGGCAGTAGGCTACGTGCAAATGTTCGGTCCATAATGAAATTAGCGGGAAAACACCATTGTCAAAAGTGAGTGGTTTCATGTGACAGAGATTCAAATATCAACTTGAAATTTTGAAAGAGGGGAGATCTAATATGTAACAAGTAGCATGGGTTGCTAATAGGAACATCTATGTGCCTTTGGCTACTGTACAACGAAAGAAAGTTTATATCAAATAATTAACCTCCACGGAAATGGTCTGATTTTGGCTAGGCTACTATGAAGCAAGGTAATATGTCGTAAAATGTTGAGGTTTCAAACAATTAAGTATATGATTTCAAAATGCATACAGCTTCCAGCTCACTGCAAATTGGTGTGTGACGTGCTGATGAAGCCTGCCTTCCGTTGCCTATGCATTTGCTGTTTGAGATGCTGTAGCAGCAGCTCTCGCGTTGTCTGACAGATTTTCCACTCAAAGGCTCTGTATCTGTATGCTGTACGCATGTGATAAATAAGATACATAACCAATATACTGTACACATGCGCCAATTTAATTCCAATAAATTATGCAAATTAACCTTAAGACCGATAAGCAATACCAGTCAAATGTTTTTCCATGGACTGGTATCTTCATCAATGAAGAGGCTAAAAAGCATTATTTCACAATGTTTTTTTTTCCTCTTCTCCTGGACAATTGACAGGCTAACGGAAACCCTGCCACATACACACTGCCACATACACACTGCCACACACACACCAGGTCCAGAAGTTCTGGAACACATAGAACACAACACGCACATGGTGCATAAGAGAAAAAAACACAGAACACTGAACAACAGACTTGGGATTCATTCCATCTCAATTCAGTCAATTAAGAATTGAAACATCTCTCTTATTTCGAATTAGGAATTCTGAACTAATTAGGAGTTGAGATGGAACTGATACCACAACCCTGCTGGACAAAAAGAGATATTACCAAAAGAGGAAGCTTAGAACACCCACAGATACAGCAAAACCTTGGAAGGATCGGCACATATTTCTGCAGGAGGGCCAAAAGAAATGAAGGGTTGCTTATGCTTATACTCGAAAACTGAAAACACCAATTTTGTCAGGCTTTCCTGATGTGTTTACCAAAGACTGAGCTGGAAAAAGCCCCAAGTCTGTATTATTACGCAACGCCAGCGAGCAGTCCAGAATTCCAGGATGCATACAGGGAATTAAGAGAAAACAAACACTGAAGGATGTCTTCTACATACTTGATGCTTTTCCCAGCCACGAATACCTCAGTTCGTCTCAATGCTGCAAAACAGATTCACTCTGGCTCTTGGCCGACCTGTGATTTGACCTTATAAGGGCTGAGAGGATGGCCAGGGCGGTGAACCTGCGTGGATTTAGGGTAGAATACCTCTACCACCTGGTGAAGCTGTTTTATCTTCCAGGAATGGTACCTCTCTAATCGCCACTGGTTTAGAATGGCTTAGCCCCAGCCAGAGGCAACATGCCATAAACACCAGTAGACATCCTAACATCTAATTCCAGGCAGCATCCCTCCTCCCATTCCATCAGCCACACACAGAGAAGGAAACATGTATCTCCTGGTGGGTTCTGGAACAGTGCTGGAATTCTAAAGTAGTGGTCTAAACCTTCTCATCTATATGTAGCTTAGAGAGCAGCTGGTTGCTGAAGGTCTTTAACACATTAGACTGACTCCCCCTGCAGGGCCATCTCTCTCTTTCTCTGGGAGATCTGATGTTGTTTGTGTTTTGTGTTCTAGAATCTCCTCAACCATTCCAAGTTCCAACATCTCAGAAGCCATGTTCTCTGGCTGGATCAGCATGTTAAGTGATGCTGAGAAAAGAGGAGGAAAGGAGGAGAGGAGATTAATTATTTTCTTTTCTACAGCTGTGAAAGAGAAATAGAAGAGGAAGGTGGGAACAGCTCCAATTCTTTTGTGGGAGCAAGAAAGTCTTTGGGCGCAGTGCTTTGAGTCCTTCTCAAAGTGCCGGCCTAATGCATCTCAATTTCAGAGAAAAGGAAATAAAGGTCAGGAAGACAGATGATGTGCATGCTGCAGATACAGTATGGCAATTCCACGATAACGGAATTACGCTTTGACTCAGTTTTTTTCACTTTCAAATACTGTATATGCCCAAAAAAGTACACCGATTTCAAAGTTTAACAAACCATTCAACTCTATGCACAACGACTACTTTTAAAAATATCCACTGAATGTACAAAAACTAATTTAGTGGAATAACTGCGCAGATGCAAACTTTGGTAATGGAATTGTGGTAAAGTCTCCGTCAAGTTTTTATGTGACCACGTTTTCCAAAAACTGTTAAATATCTGCTCTGAATTAAGGTTCAAAGATGTCTACAGGAATAATGAGGTGTCAGCTATGACATGGCACCTTGAGTTTGAAAAAATCTACTTTGGTTATTGATCAACAGTAAGTGAAGTGGATTTACACTCGGTAATGGAATTACGGTAACGGAATTACATCTTGCGTCCCTGATCTGTACTACACAGAAATGCATAATTATGGATATGAATGTCATTCTCCTCATGTTTCACAAGTTTGGACAGCACAGCACAGTAGAATGAATACAGGGCAGTAGCAGGTGACCCAAATGTGGTTTGTGACTACTATGATTTCCCATCGTAGACAATTCAGTTGCAGTAATTTCATTACAGATTTTTTGGCAATTCCGAGTTTTAATCACTTAATTCATCAACAAAATTGATATCAGTAAAATCACTATAACTAATTGGTAGGTCTACCATTACTTGTAACTTCTGTGAACTTTCATTATCCTCCATCCTCAAAGGGAGAGAAATTAGGAAATATCTTAAAGTTTTATTGGTCACATACACATGATTAGCAGCGAGTGTAGCGAAATGCTTGTGCTTCTAGTTCCGACTGTGCAGTAATATCCAACACGTAATCAACAATTTCACAACAACTACCTAATACACACAAGTGTGAGGGAATGATTAAGAATATGTACATATAAATATATGGATGAGCGATGTCCGAACGGCATTGGCAAGATGCAGTAGATGGTATAGAGTACAGTATATACATATGAGATGAGTAATGTAGGGTAAACATTATATAAAGTGGCATTGTTTAAGTGACTAGTGATACATCCAATTATTAATTATTAAAGTGGCTAGAGATTTGAGTCTGTATGTTGGCAGCAGCCACTCAATGTTAGTGATGGCTGTTTAACAGTCTGATGGCCTTGAGATAGAAGCTGTTTTTCAGTCTCTCGGTCCCAGCTTTGATGCACCTGTACTGACCTCGCCTTCTGGATGATAGCGGGGTGAACAGGCAGTGGCTAGGGTGGTTGTTGTCCTTAATGATCTTTTTGGCCTTCCTGTGACATCGGGTGGTGTAGGTGGAGGGTGATGTGTTTAATCTACACATACGGTAGAAGAGGTCTGTGGTTAACGTCTTTGATAATAGTAAGTCCTCCCACTTGAGTTACACTGCTGTGGCATTCTGTCACCCCTGGACACACACACCCCTTGCCAATGTCTTGTGTGATGTCACCACTAGCCAATGTCTCGTATGTCAAACAAAGGTCACAGCACAGGCACACAGATCAGATCACATGAGGGTGGTCAGGGTCTGGTCTCGCTAAGCCTATTCTTAGCTCACATGCTAAGGGCATGCGCTCATAAACCATCATGATGTAGACATGGACCAGCTGACATGGACCACTCTCAACCACTCCATCCTTGGAGGCTGAGACCGCAGGCTGTGACCGCACCGCAGCAGCTTGCTACTATGACATCATCTAATCAGCATCTCGATCAGTGATACCATGACGCCAAAAAACATCCAATAAAGAACGAGTCCATCAACACAGAACGGATTTATAATAAACTTGTGAAATGCAAAAAAGAACTGCGGGAACAAAATCACATGACGTAAACATGGTTATTTAAGCATTCTAACGCAGTGGAATTCATAACAAATGTAACTTATCAAGCAACAAGAGTCTTTCAGTATTCAGTGGTGATTACAAGTGAAGGAGGAAGGGATTTAACCACACTCCTCCTGGTTTTAGTTACAGTACCGTCCAGTTGGGTTGAGAGGAGGGGGTGATGAGGGGTGGAGGGCTCGAGACAAACTGGTCTTCATTCACAAAGTACCCTAGATTATCTTCTGGGCTGTGTCCCAAATGGCACCCTATTCCATATATAGTGCACTACTTTTGACCAGGGCCTTATGGGAATAAGGTGCTATTTGTTCAGAAACCGATCTGATGTGAGTTACTGTGCCAAGAGAGCATGACCAGCTCCAACAACTAAGTAGATACACTCACTGGCCACAGAGTGGAGAGAAGCTCTGACAGCATCGTTCTCCTTCCTCAGTTTAGACATCAAAGCAAAACTATTTATAATCCCCCTTAAACTTTGTTATGGGTTTTGGCTCATTTGATTGAGGAATTTTCCCTCGTATCACCCAATGATGTCATAGGAACACGATTGGAGGACTCCCCTCATGGAAGGAACACTGAGCTGAGCGGAACGTTTGTTGAAGGAAAATGTGGATTTCTCTGCCAGAGATGAGGGAAGAATGACCAGAAATGAGTCTGTAATGATTTAACTCTTCCTCCTATTCAAATCTCCTCCAAATATTTTTTTAATAAAAATCCCATTACAAAAGTCTTTCCTGAACTCCAAGATTCACAAATGAATATCTATAATCAAAAACATTTCCTTTGCAGGGGTCGTAGGAAATGACTGTAGAAATTACTGGTTTGAATGGTTAAGGACATGGCTGATTTAAAGGGTTTACTGTTAACCTACATTACATGGACTTGCTCCTACCTATCTCTCTGATTTGGTCCTGCCGTACATACCTACAAGTACCTACACGCTACAGTCACAAGACACAGGCCTCCTTACTGTTCCTAGGATTTCTAAGCAAACAGCTGGAGGCAGGGCTTTCTCCTATAGAGCTCCATTTTTATGGAAAGGTCTGCCGATCCATGTGAGAGACGCAGACCAGGTCTCAACGTTTAAGTCTTTACTGAAGACTAATCTCTTCAGTGGGTCCTATGATTGAGTGTAGTCTGGCCCAGGGGTGCGAAGGTGAACGGCAAGGCACTGGAGTGATGTACCGCCCTTGCTGTCTCTGCCTGGCCTGCTCCCCTCTCTCCACTGCGATTCTCTACCGCTGACTCTATTACGAGGGCTGAGTTACTAGCTTGCTCACGCTCTCCCACGTCATCCCTAGGAGGCCCAGCCTTTTTCTTCTTCGCTATACTCAATTTGATTGGGTTGAGTCACTGACATGATCTTCTTGTCCAGATTTGTACCGCCTCGGTGGGGGAGATCTTCGTGGGCTATACTCTGCCTTGCCTCAGGGTAGTAAGTTAGTGGTCTGTTGATATCCCTTTGGTGGTGTTGGGGCTGTGATTTGGCAAAGTGGGTGGGGTTATTTCCTGCCTGGTTGGCTTTGGACGGGGCCAGTGTCTCCCGACCCCCCTAGAATAGTCTATGTGCCTATCTGGTGTAATTCTCCAGTCTTATCTGGTGTCCTGTGTGATCTTAAGTATACTCCCTCTAATTCTCCTCTCTCTCTGTGGTGGCAGAGGATCTCCTCGCTACTCTCCTCGCCATAGCCGTTCTTGTTCCCGTTCCTAAACTCTGTGTTGCCCTTTTGGTGGATCCCTGTAAACAGTTCCCCTCTCCACTTGTTTTTACCCCCTTTTGAGTTTTTCAGAAGTCAACTATAGATTTAAATGTTTCTCTTTTTCCCTTCCCGGAGGCGTCCCCAGTCCACCTGGTCATGCTGCTGATACAGTTTCTGCTGTTCTGTTTGCGGCTATTGAACCCTGACCTATTCACTGGATGTGCTACCTTGTCCCGGACGTGCTGTTTCAACCCCCTCTCCCTCTCGACCTCTGAATGATCGGCTATGAAAAGCCAACTGACATTTACTCCTGAGGTGCTGAAACGTTGCACCCTCTACAACCACTGTGATTATTATTTGACGCTGCTGGTCATCTCCACCCGGCAGAGCCAGAAGAGGACTGGCCACGCCTCAGAGCCTGGTTCCTCTCTAGGTTTCTTCCTAGGTTACTGCATCTCTTGGGAGTTTTTCCTAGCCATGGTGCTTCTACATCTGCATTGCTTGCTCTTTGGGGTTTTAGCCTGGGTTTCTGTATAAGCACTTGTGATAACTGCTGAGGTCAAAAGGGCTTTAGAAATACATTTTAATGACTGAATTGAGAGGGAGGATAGAGGAGTGAGTGGCATGCAGAATGCCTGTCTCTATTCAGAAACAATCTCAAGACGTTGAATATTTTATGTTCAAATTTCCATTATCCTTGAGTGGGAATTGAAATTGCAAAGGAAGAAAATAGCACTTTCTTTACCAAGGACAACTCAAGCAAACAAACACACACACACACACAAACTCTATCCAAAGTGAGGAAACCTGACTATGTAGTTAGGAATTAAGCTTTTACAAAGCCACATTGAGAACAAACTATTCTAACAAATGGTGAATAATAAGCCACTGATGGTCAGACATGGCAGAGGGCACCATATCAGATATCATAACTAAGAGCACCCTTACAAAGACACTTGTTTTGCTTTTCTGTGGTCGACCCCAGTTGTGGTTTTGTGGTCACTAGTAAATAACCATCTGAACAGTCATCCACACATCAATGGAGATCTACTGATGGTTACTGCACTCCTTACATGGTCAAGCAGTGGTACTCTGGTCAGCCATTCCACATGGTCAATCAATCTAGGGGACGTTAGTTAGAAGGGGGTGCTCCACGGGGATTATGAAGATGGTTGAGTCATGTCCCAAACTGGCAATGCTGGTGGCTAAGGGGTCTAGGGGACATTCCTGCAGAGGCCTGGATGCCAGCAATATTCCAGCT
This sequence comes from Brachymystax lenok tsinlingensis, assembly GCA_030435695.1. Taxonomy (NCBI): domain Eukaryota; kingdom Metazoa; phylum Chordata; class Actinopteri; order Salmoniformes; family Salmonidae; genus Brachymystax; species Brachymystax lenok. The sequence continues at coordinate 35,895,690 of CM059790.1, forward strand.
TGGAAGTGCGTGGCATTCCGACTTTTTGTGGGTCTCTTTCTGGAGTGTGTCGCAGCAAATCTATGAAGACGACGCAAGAACTGGAATGAAATGGACTGATGTCATCCTGCTGGTCAGCTGATAGAGGCTCTGAGGCACCAATAAACTAGAGTGTCCTGACTGTGTGGCTAAACAATCATGATCAAACTACATCGAATAAAAATATAAACGGAACATGTAAAGTGTTGGTCCCATGTTTCATGAGCTGAAATAAAAGATCCCACAAATGTTCCATATGCACAAAAACCTTATTTCTCTCAAATTTGTTTACATCCCTGTTAGAGAACATTTGCCCTTTGTCAAGATAATCCATCCACCTGACAGGTGTGGCATACCAAGAAGCTGATTAAACAGCATGATCATTACAAAGGTACACCTTGTGCTGGGGACAATAAAAGGCCACTTTAAAATGTGCAGTTTTGTCACACAACACAATACCACAGATGTCTCAAGTTTGAGGGAGCGTGCAATTGTCATGCTGACTGCAGGAATGTCCACCAGAGCTGTTGCCAGAGAATTTAATGTTTATTTCTCTACCATAAGCATAAGAATGACACAAATATACATTTTCACAAAGTCTGCTGCCTCAGTTTGTATGATGGCAATTTGCATATACTCCAGAATGTCATGAAGAGTGATCAGATGAATTGCAATTCATTGCAAAGTCCCTCTTTGCCATGCAACGTCATTTTAGAGAATTTGGTACATCCAGTACATCCAACCGACCTCACAACCGCAGACCACGTGTATGGTGTTGTGTGGGTGAGCGGTTTGCTGATGTTAACGTTGTGAACAGAGTGCTGGCGGTGGGCTTATGGTATGGGCATAAGCTACGGACAACAAACACAATTGTATTTTATTGATAGAAATGTGAATGCACAAACATACCATGGCGAGATCCTGAGGCCCATTAAGGTATCTGTGACAAACAGATGTATATCTGTATTCCCAGTTACGTGAAATCCATAGATAAGGGCCTAATTAATTTATTTCAATTGACTGATTTCCTCATATGACCTGTAACTCAGTAAAATATTTGAAATTGAGGCATGTTGCGTTTATATTTTTGCTCAGTATACATTGTGCTATAACACAACTGTAAATATCAATGCTAGACGTTTCTTAAAGGGGATATGCAGTTAGTGATGATGTACTGTTGATGTCTTAAAGGGATGTGTAGATACTAGCTCTGAAAATACAAATTATAGGGAAATATTGGGACATGAAATACTACATCAGATGAATATGAGTTAGACTTTCTGACACTGAGTATTTTCAGTAAGAAATTCTGAGGAGCATATAAAAGCAGACATGCTGTCACAGGACAGGAATGTAAGAATTGAGTCGAACACTGTGGGAAAGGCTGGCGGGCCGGGCTGGGCTCCCTGTGTACTGCGCTCTGCTCCTCTTTGGCATCGGACAGGTGTGTTGCTCTGCTCAGGACGGGACGGGATGGAACATTCCCTGCCAATCAACACCAAGCCTTTTAACACCTCCTGCCCGTGCCCACCAAACGCAGCCAATCAGAGTGGTACGATGGTAAACAGGTAGGAGAGAACAGTCGTAAATCACAATGCTCTCTGAAAAACAGTTGCAAGAAAATGTAAAAGAGAGAGAGAAAGGATGGAGTATTTTGGAAGATAAATATATTTTTCCAGGCATGTTTCTGTCATTATCATTCCTGAAGTAGCTCATGTTTGAAATCAGTGGGCCGTGGAACAGCGAGCAGAGCTCGCTCCACACCGAGGGGACCACGGAGGAGGGCTGATGGGGAAATCAGGTGCTCTGACTGGAGCTACATCACTGCCAGAGGGCTCTCTGGAGTTTCTGACCTTATTCTCTCTCTTGACCAGCGTTCAGCTATATCTGTCAGTCCAGCTAGGTCTCTTCGCCCACTCGATCTCTCAGTCTAAATACCTTGGTCTGTCTGCCTCGCTAACTGTCTTTCTCTCTTACTGTCCATTCAGCCACGTCTTCTTGTCTTGGCTGTGTTTTTGTCCGACGGAGGGAGTTATGGAGGAGGCAGGTAGATAGGGGAAGGAGAGTAGCCAATAGGCTTCAGGCTTTCACGCAATGATATCATCTTCATACCTTCTCACAGACAGGGTGGTAGGTCAATGGGGAGTGTTTGGGGGAGGAGGGGAGCGGAGATACGGTCAGATCAGAGGGGAAAGACTGATGTTACCTGATGGTGTGTGGACAGGCTGGACAGGCTGGGCTTCTCCCTCCCATACAAACACATGCCAGGAGGAACATGAGTTGCACCATTTACAGTGTATGACGCCATTCACAGGCCATGTGTACAGTCATGGCCAAAAGTTTTGAGAATGACACAAATATACATTTTCACAAAGTCTGCTGCCTCAGTTTGTATGATGGCAATTTGCATATACTCCAGAATGTCATGAAGAGTGATCAGATGAATTTCAATTCATTGCAAAGTCCCTCTTGCAAATGAACTGAATCCCCAAAAAATATTTCCACTGCATTTCAGCCCTGCCACAAAAGGACCAGCTGACATCATGTCAGTGACTCTCTTGTTAACACACGTGTGAGTGTTGACGAGGAAGAAGAAGGAGGCTTCAGGGCGCCCAAGAAAGTCCAGCAAGCGCCAGGACCGTCTCCTAAAGTTGATTCAGCTGCAGGATCGGGGCACCGCCAGTACAGAGCTTGCTCAGGAATAGCAGCAGGCAGGTGTGAGTGCATCTGCACGCACAGTGAGGCGAAGACTTTTGGAGGATGGCCTGGTGTCAAGAAGGGCAGCAAAGAAGCCACTTCTCTCCAGGAAAAACATCATGGACAGACTGATATTCTGCAAAAGGTACAGGGATTGGACTGCTGAGGACTGGGGTAAAGTCATTTTCTCTGATGAATACCCTTTCCGATTATTTGGGGCATCCGGAAAAAAGCTTGTCCAGAGAAGACAAGGTGAGCGCTACCATCAGTCATGTGTCATGCCAACAGTAAAGCATCCTGAGACCATTCATGTGTGGGGTTGCTTCTCAGCCAAAGGAGTGGGCTCACTCACAATTTTGCCTAAGAACACAGCCATGAATAAAGAATGGTACCAACACATCCTCCGACAGCAACTTCTCCCAACCATCCAGGAACAGTTTGGTGATGAACAATGCCTTTTCCAGCATGATGGAGCACCTTGCCATAAGGCAAAAGTGATAACTAAGTGGCTCGGGGAACAAAACATCAATATTTTGGCTCCATGGCTAGGAAACTCCCCAGACCTTAATCCCATTGAGAACTTGTGGTCAATCCTCAAGAGGCAGGTGGACAAACAAAAACTCACATATTCTGACAAACTCCAAGCATTTATTATGCAAGAATGGGCTGCCATCAGTCAGGATGTGGCCCAGAAGTTAACTGACAGCATGCCAGGGCGGATTGCAGAGGTCTTGAAAAAGAAGGGTCAACACTGCAAATATTGACTCTTTGCATCAACTTCATGTAATTGTCAATAAAAGCCTTTGACACTTATGAAATGCTTGTAATTATACTTCAGTATTCCATAGTAACATCTGACAAAAATATCTAAAGACACTGAAGCAGCAAACTTTGTGGAAATTAATATTTGTGTCATTCTCAAAACTTTTGGCCACGACTGTATGTGTGTGAGAGTGTGTGTGCAACAGGTCCAAACTAAGTTCACACAGAAGGTCAGCATTGTAGGAGTGTTTCTGTAATGTGAGCACCCAGCTATCCCACCAATCAGGGCCCAGTATGCACAGCTAGGCAGATACTACAAAGTGTTTTTCAGAGTTCTTAACAGCCGGGCGATGTTAGAGTACCTCAAAAATGACTCCCTTACTGCTAAAATGCTGACTACCTACTACAGTACAGCAGTGGTCAGGTCAACTCCCATGTCATATCTCAAAGGCTTCACAACCTCTTTGTTTCTACAATGTTTACTACCGCCTTATGTCCATATTGTCAAATTCCCAAAGCACATTAACATCATCTTAACCACCACGACCCAGCCTTATGACAACACAGTAAAGCCTTTCTCTGTAACACCTCTGAAAGGGCAAGCCATCAAAGTTATTACCGTGCCATCATCCGCCATTTCCTGCACTGTTGCCAGTATGCTGCCTTCCAGCGCGCGCTCTCTCTCTCTCTCTCTCTCCCTCCCTCCCTCCCTCCCTCCCTCCCTCCCTCCCTCCCTCCCCCATTAGGGCCTGGGTAAATAAGAAGATCATTTACAATCTCAGAGTGCTACAACCGTCTAATTTACACATGTCAGAGCAAATCACAAAGCATGGCGAGGTCCATTATGTATTCATGAATACAACGCCGTATGTCGACGCTCACACATACACCCACACACACATGCCATCCAGCTTAAATTAACAATGTGATGGGGAATAAGTGGAATGACAAATGCCTTTTGAAAAAAGCCACATAATGGTTTTAATAACGAAAGTCCTTGTGTAGATTAAATGGAACCTGACACAGTGACAGAACATGTATCAGAGCCCTGGAGCTGAGCAGGTCGTTGAGAATCTCTCATGGACGTCTGGTACACGTACCTGGCCTCGTTTAATACAACATGTCAAAGTGTCAGGAGCCACAATGCACTGCGTCCATAAATCTCGCTCTGCGGCAATACATCAGCATCTACTGGGAACAAAGCAGAAAACAGTTCTAGGAAATAACACAAAGCTCAACCTCATCTTTTCTCTTCCAAGCTCAAATCGACTTTTGCTGGCCAGTATTCATAGTAGTACACAGGGAATCATAGTACATGTGGTGGCAATGGACATCCTCAGTCTGAGTCAAGTCCATCTCATTCTGTAGTATGGTATATTAATAGCATAGTAGGGCTAATAACAAACATTATTAGTAATAATACGGATGGATATGATATACTAGATTATTAATTCAGGCATTATAGGACACTTGACAACTCTTGAATATGAATAAACACATTAGTTACAAGCTACATCACAGAAGATGACTGAGCAGAGTAGGTTTGATGGTGAGATTATAATGAGTTGAGACTTTGGGATAACAAGCCGGCTTGGAGTATTTGAAGTGACACATCTATTCTAGTAAAGGTTATTTTTAAACCTCAGTTTGCCCTCAGAAGGTGAGGCAGGTGTGACAAGCTCTATTAGAGCATGGTTGGCAGTGATGCTCTCTGTTCCTCAGAGCGTAAAGAAGAGAGGAAGAATTTTTCTAAAAGCGTTATTAATCCTTCCAACAAATATGAATAAATAATTGAGGGAGCAAACAGTGATGAAGGTAATCCAGATATGTATTATGTTTGAAGTGGAACACCCCACACACCCTGCCAAACAGAGTTTTGACTAGATCGGATACAGCTCTGTGAAACAGGTACAGACAAAAAGACACACAACATGCAATTAAAATGAACCTTACAAATTGCAGCGTTGGGCGATTTGGAAAGCCATATAGTCAGTCAATAAATAATATGCCTAGAAAAGGTTTTCATCTTTAGCTCACAATCTGTGGATAATATACGATTAGAAAGGTTCAAAATGTATGTAAAACACATGTAAAACATGTATGTAAAAGCACAATTGAGGGTTGGGATTAAAGAACTTATGTTTGGTAAAGTATTATTGTTATGTGACTGCTTTATATAAAAGTACCATGTACAGTTGAACACGGACGTTTAAATACACCTTAGCCAATTCCTGACATTTAATCCTAGTAAAAATTCCCTGTCTTAGGTCAGTTAGGATCACCACTTTATTTTAAGAATGTGAAATGTCAGAATAATAGTAGAGAGAATGATTTATTTCAGCTTTTATTTCTTTCATCACATTCCCAGTGGGTCAGAAGTTTACATACACTCAATTAATATTTTGCAGCATTGCCTTTAAACTGTTTAACTTGGGTCAAACGTTTCGGTAGCCTTCCACAACCTTCCCACAATAAGTTGGTGAATTTTGGCCCATTCCTCCTGACAGAGCTGGTGTAACCGAGTCAGGTTTGTAGGCCTCCTTGCTCCCACACACTTTTTCAGTACTGCCCACAACTTGTCTATAGGTTTGAGGTCAGGGCTTTGTGATGGCCACTCCAATACCTTGACTGTGTTGTCCTTAAGCCATTTTGCCACAACTTTGGAAGTATGCTTGGGGTCATTGTCCATTTGGAAGACCCATTTGCGACCAAGCTTTAACTTCCTGACTGATGTCTTGAGATGTTGCTCCAATATATCCACATATTTTTCCTTCCTCATGATGCAATCTATTTTGTGAAGTGCACCAGTCCCTCCTGCAACAAAGCACCCCCACAGCATGATGCTGCCACCCCCCGTGCTTCACTGTTGGGATGGTGTTCTTCGGCTTGCAAGCCTCCCCCTTCTTCCTCCAAACATAACGATGGTCATTACGGCAAAACAGTTCTATTTTTGTTTCATCAGACCAGAGGACATTTCTCCAAAAAGTACGATCTTTGTCCCCATGTGCAGTTGCAAACCGTAGTCTGGCTTTTTAATGGCGGTTTTGGAGCAGCGGCTTCTTCCTTGCTGAGCGGCCTTTCAGGTTATGTCGATATAGTACTTGTTTTACTGTGGATATAGATACTTTTGTACCTGTTTCCTCCAGCATCTTCACAAGGTCCTTCCCTGTTGTTCTGGGATTGATTTGCACTTTTCGCACCAAAGTACGTTCATCTCTAGGAAACAGAATGTGTCTCCTTCCTGAGCGGTATGACAGCTGCGTGGTCCCATGGTGTTTATACTTGCATACTATTGTTTTTACAGATGAACGTGGTACCTTCAGGCGTTTGGAAATTGCTCCCAAGGAGGAACCAGACTTGTGGAGGTCTACAATTTATTTTCTGAGGTCTTGGCTAATTTCTTTAGTTTTTCCCATGATGTCAAGCAAAGAGGCACTGAGGTTGAAGTTAGGCCTTGAAATACATCCACAGGTACAACTCCAATTGACTTAAATTATGTCAATCAGCCTTCCAAGCTGTGTAAAGGCACACTCAATTTAGTGTATGTAAACTTATGACCCACTGGAATTGTGATACAGTGAGTTATAAGTTAAATAATCTGTCTGTAAATAATTGTTGGAAAAATTTGTTTGTGGAGTGGTTGAAAAACTAGTTTTAATGACGCCAACCTAAGTGTATGTAAACTTCCGACTTCAACTGTATGTAAAATGTATATGAAAATGTATATGTAAAATGTATGTATATGAAGCAAAAAAGCTGTAAAAAGATATTTGTCCTCCGAAGAGCAGGGGTGGTGGAGGGGTTAATAAAAATATTTTAAGAATAAAAAGACACACACCACACCTGAAACACAAGATTCAGACATAGATAAACATACACAGACTCCGACAGATACTGTTGGTTAGACACAGACACACACACTGAAGTCTGTCCTCCTGGTGACCATCTGTGGTTCTGTCCCGGACAATGAAAGATTCAGACAGAGAAACCAAGACACAAAAACATACACATACACGGACTCTGACAAGATACTAGACAGATACTGTCGGATAGACACAGACACTAGACAGATACTGTCGGATAGTCCCAGCTGGTATTTGATAGAATGTCCGTCCGCCTGTGTGGAAAAACAACCCGTGGTTCCCTAGGTTACCCCATTGGCTCACTGCCAAAACTTTACCCTTTTAAAATGCAATTTTCTTGTTGTGTGCTAGCTTTAGTGAATTACAAAACTATACCAATCAAAAATATAAAACGCAACATGCAACAATTTCAACGATTTAACTAAGCTTCAATTCATATAAGGAAATAAGTCAATTGAAATAAATTCATTAGGATCTATGGATTTCACATGAATGGGCAGTGGCGCAGCCATGGGTGGGCGTGGGAGGGCAAAGGCCCACCCACATGGGAGCCAGGCCCAGACATGCGGTCTGCGGTTGTGAGGCCAGTTGGACATACTCCCAAATTCTTTAAAACGAAATTGGAGGTGGCTTATGGTAGAGAAATTAATATTAAATGATCTGTCAACAGCTCTGATGGACATTCCCACAGTCAACATGCCAATTGCACACTCTCTTAAAGATCTATCGCGTTGTGTTGTGTGACAAAACTGCACATTGTAGAGTGGCATTTTGTCCCCAGCACAAGGTGCACCTGTGTAATGATCATGCTGTTTAATCAGCTTCTTGATATGCCACACCTGTCAGGTGGATGGACTCACTAACAGATTTGTGCACAGAATTTAAGAGAAATAAGCTTTTTGTGCGTATGGAAAATGTCTTGGATCTTTTATTTCAGCTCATGAAACATGGGACATGTTGTGTTTATATGTTTGTTCAGTGTACATTTATGAAAAGTACAACATGTCTAAAGATAACTTTTAAACATTGCCTGCTCCCGAGCGTTCTCACTACTTAGAAAAACATTATATTGTAGGGCTTCCCTCATGCCCCTTTTCATGACGGTGCTAGCAGCCACGTGAGTGAGTGCTAGCAACCTACCAAACGGAACATCAAGCTAGCCAAGACCAACAACACAAAAAAATTAACTATACAGCTACAAGTAGAGAGTGGAGTTACAAATGGACTATACTAGACAAGTTAAATGTCTTACCTGTGATGAAATGTTTTCCACACACATAGCTACGTGTAGCCTACTTGGACACCGGGTCCTCACATTTCCCACGCCGAATATCCTGAAGTCACATGGCTCATCTCACAGGCTCTATTTCCCTACGTGGGAGCATTGCGATCAATAGGTCCTGATTTTTTTTTAACATTTTTTATTTCACCTTTATTTAACCATGTAGGCAAGTTGAGAACAAGTTCTCATTTACAATTGTGACCTGGCCAAGATAAAGCAAAGCAGTTCGACACATACAACAACACAGAGTTACACATGGAGTAAACAAACATACAGTCAATAATACAGTAAAAAAACAAATCTATATACAATGTGTGCAAAAGAGGTAAGATAAGGAAGGTAAGGCAATAAATAGGCCACGGTGGCGAGGTAATTACAATATAGCAATTAAACACTGGAACGGTAGATGTGCAGTAGATGAATGTGCAAAGTAGAAATACTGGGGAGCAAAGGAGCAAGATAAAAAAATAAATACGGTAGGGGATGAGGTAGTTGGTTGGGCTATTTACAGATGGGTTCCAGTCATTGGCAGCAGAGAACTGGAAGGAAAGGCGGCCAAAGGAGGAATTGGCTTTGAGATATACCTGCTGGAGTGCGTACTACGGGTGGGTGCTGCTATGGTGACCAGCGAGCTGAGATAAGGCAGGGCTTTACCTAGCAGGGACTTGTAGATGACCTGGAGCCAGTGGGTTTGGCGACGAATATGAAGCGAGGGCCAGCCAACGAGAGCGTACAGTTCGCAGTGGTGGGTAGTATATGGGTGTTGATGACAAAACGGATGGCACTGTGATAGACTGCATCCAATTTGTTGAGTAGAGTATTGGAGGCTATTTTGTAAATGACCTCGCCGAAGTCGAGGATCGGTAGGATGGTCAGTTTTACGAGGGTTTGTTTGGCAGCATGAGTGAAGGATGCTTTGTTGCGAAATAGGAAGCCAATTATAGATTTAATTTTGGATTGGAGATGTTTGATGTGAGTCTGGAAGAAGAGTTGAGTCTAACCAAACACCTAGGTATTTGTAGTAGGCTTTGGCGAGTTACTGTGGGGAGTGCAGGGCTGTTGACCGGAGTAAGGGTAGCCAGGTGGAAAGCATGGCCAGCCGTAGAAAAATGCTTATTGAAATTCTTAATTATAGTGGATTTATCGGTGGTGACAGAGTTTCCTATCCTCAGTGCAGTGGGCAGCTGGGAGGAGATGCTCTTATTCTCCATGGACTTGACAGTGTCCCAGAACTTTTTTGAGTTTGTGTAACAGGAAGCAAATATCTGCTTGAAAAAGCTAGCCTTGGCTTTCCTAACTGCCTGAGTATATTGGTTCCTAACTTCCCTGAAAAGTTGCATATCACGGGGGCTGGTCGATGCTAATGCAGAACGCCACAGGATGTTTTTGTGCTGGTCAAGGGCAGTCAGGTCTGGAGAGAACCAAGGGCTATATCTGTTCCTGGTTCTACATTTCTTGAATGGGGCATGCTTATTTAAGATGGTGAGGAAGGCACTTTTAAAGAATAACCAGGCATCCTTTACTGACGGAATGAGGTCAATATCCTTCCAGGATACCCGGGCCAGGTCGATTAGAAAGGCCTGCTCGCTGAAGTGTTTTAGGGAGCGTTTGACAGTGATGAGGGGAGGTCGTTTGACCGCAGACCCATTACGGATGCAGGCAATGAGGCAGTGATCTCTGAGATCTTGGTTGAAAACAGCAGAGGTGTATTTGGAGGGCAAGTTGGTTAGGATGATATCTATGAGGGTGCCAGTGTTTACGGCTTTGGGGTTGTACCTGGTAGGTTCATTGATAATTTGTGTGAGGTTGAGGGCATCAAGCTTAGATGGTAGGATGGCCGGGGTGTTAAGCATGTCCCAGTTTAGGTCACCTAGCAGCACGAGCTCTGAAGATCGATGGGGGGCAATCAGTTCACATATGGTGTCCAGAGCACAGCTGGGGGCAGAGGGTGGTCTATAGCAAGCGGCAACAGTGAGAGACAACGGTGAGATTTTTTGGGTACAGACCTGGATAGTAAGACAGAACTCTGCAGGCTATCTCTGCAGTAGATTGCAACACCGCCCCCTTTGGTCATTCTATCTTGACTGAAAATGTTGTAGTTAGGGATGGAGATTTCAGGGTTTTTGGTTGTCTTCCTAAGCCAGGATTCAGACACAGCTGACCTGGTTACATGTTCATTGAACAACACAGCAACTTTTCTGCATATTTTGTTATTTCTGTATAACAAACATTTTACAGAGATGTTGGCTCTTTTACAATGGGGGTCAATAGGAAAGAATGTTTTACCCAATTTGTGGGCGTGGTTGATGAGAATTCCTTATTATGACATGAATATGGACTCAAGAGTATAGACAGACACAAACACACAATGATCTAATGTTTGTCCTTCTGCTGTCCTCATGGTGTCTGTCTGTGTGGAATTGGCTGTGTGTGTGAGATCGGGTCTCTCTCTGTGTTGTGAGGTCTCAGATTCAGGCCCCAGAGCTAATTAATGAAGATTAATGAAGCACTGGGGAGCTGCTCTAAACGCCTCGGACAGCTCCAGGGACATAACATTCAGGAGCAGTGTGTGTATGTGTGTGTGACTATAAGTGTCTGTGTCTAGGTGTGTGTGTGTGACAGAATGGCAGGCACTTTGGGAACTGCTATGATTGGCCCACGGCCGCCTCGTCTCCCCGTCCCGAGCTAAGGTGTCCCGTCCACTGCTTGCTCTGGTCTGGGCCAACAGGAAGCACACATTAAGCTCTGCTCATTACTGCATGTGCCTGGACAGGACTGTGTGTGTCTGTGTGCATGTGTGTCTGTGTGTGTGTGTAAGATTGTGCATGTATTTGTTTGTGTGTGTTTGTGTCTATGTGTGTGTCCATGACGGAGACAAAGAGTACGTGAATGATTGGATTTGTTTACGCAAGACTGTGTGTGTGTCCCTCCCTGACTGTATCTGTGTAATAAAAGGGGTTAGAGCAAAAGAAAAACATAGGCAGTGCCGCGGCAGGGCCAGTCCTGTCGTCCAACATGTGAGGAAGAGGCCCAGCGTGCTCCACACATGCTGTTCACACACTCCTCCCCAGTCCTCAACCTCAGCCAGTAGGAACATCACGGGTGGTTTGGATGAGTGTATTCTGAGTTATAGTGCTGCTAGTGGAGAAACTGCTGAGTGAGTCCACATTCTCTATGGTCTACCAGAAGAACGGAGCAGAAACATGACCTGCTCTTGGTTCGCTCCATTCATTCAGATGTAATTCAAATATTTGTTTCTACATTTATTATTATTTATAATTCTTTTTACCCCCTTTTTCTCCCAAATTTCGTGATATCCAATTGCGATCCAATTACAATCTTGTCTCATCGCTGCAACTCCCCAACGGGCTCGGGAGAGGTGAAGGTCGAGTCATGCGCCCTCCGAAACCCGCCAAGCCGCACTTCTTAACACCGGCTCGCTTAACCGGGAAGCCAGCTACACCAATGTGTCAGAGGAAACACCGTTCAACTGGCGACCAAAGTCAGCCTGCAGGTGCCAGGTCCGCCACAAGGAGTCGCTAGAGTGCGACTTGTGACAACGCTGAGCCAATTAAGCGCCGCCCTATGGGACTCCCGGTCATGGTCAGTTGTGACACAGCCTGTAGTGATGCCGCAACACAGACCGCTGCGCCACTCGAGAGGCCTCAGATGTTATTTTCATGTATATTTAAACACATTTAATGATGGGGATGATGAGCATGTGTGTCTCCATGTGCAGATAAATGCTGTATTTCAATATACAATGACTTCTGAGGTGAATAGTCAGCCTTCCACTTTACAAGACAGCCCATGACAAAACATCTGTCATTACGACTTATCACGTCTTCAGTTAGGCTTAGCACTTACATAACATAATAACATAGCTATGCCACTTAGGAGACAATTTTATCCTAAGAGATTTACAGTGCAGTGAGTGTGCACTATTTCAGTATGTGTATGTGATCCCTGTGAAAATGGAACCCACAACCTTGGCATGGGTAGAGCCACGCTCTTACCCACTGACCCACACAGACTTATGGCAGTCAAATGTAGGCTTTGTGGTAGTCAAATGTAGACTTTATGGCAGTAAAATGTAGGCTTTGTGGTAGTCAGCTTCATGGCAGTCAAATGTAGGCTTTATGGTAGTCAAATGTAGGCTTTATGGTAGTCAGCTTTATGGTAGTCAAATCAAATTATATTTGTCACATGCGCCGAATACAACAGGTGTAGACCTTGCAGTGAAATGCTTACCTAAAAAAAAGTAAGAAATAAGAATAACAAATAATGAAAGAGCAGCAGTAAATAACAATAGCGAGGCTATACACAGGGGGTACTGGTACAGAGTCAATGTGCGGGGGCACCTGGGTGTCGATGGTAATTGAGGTAATATGTACATGTAGGTAGAGTCATTAAAGTGACTACGCATAGATAATAACAGAGATTAGCAGCAGAGTAGACTGGGGGGGAGGGCAATGCAAATAGCTTGGGTAGCATATTTGATTAATTGTTCAGGAGTCTTATGGCTCAAATCAAATCAAATTTTATTTGTCACATACACATGGTTAGCAGATGTTAATGCGAGTGTAGCGAAATGCTTGTGCTTCTAGTTCCGACCATGCAGTAGTATCTAACAAGTAATCTAACAAATTCACAACAACTACCTTATACACACAAGAGTAAAGGAATGAATACGAGTATGTACATATAAATATATGGATGAGCGATGGCTGACCGGCGTAGGCAAGATGGGGCTAGAAGCTGTTTAGAAGCCTCTTAAACCTAGACTTGGCTCTCCGGTACCGCTTGCCGTGTGGTAGCAGAAAGAACAGTCTATAAATAGGGTGGCTGGAGTCTTTGACAATTTTTTGTGCCTTCCTCTGACACCGCCTGGTATAGAGGTCCTGGATGGCGGGAAACTTTGCCCCAGTGATGTACTGGGCTGTACGCACTACCCTCTGTAGTGCCTTGTGGTCGGAGGCCGAGCAGTTGCCATACCAGGCAGTGACGCAACCAGTCAGGATGCTCTTGATGGTGCAGCTGTAAACCTTTTTGAGGATCTGAGGACCCATGTCAAATATTTTTCCTGAGGGGGAATAGGTTTTGTTATGCCCTCTTCACTCTTCCTGTTGATGAGAATGGGGGCGTGCTCGGTCCTCCTTTTCCTGTAGTCCACAATCATCCCCTTTGTATTAATCACGTTGAGGGAGAGGTTGTTGTCCTTGGACCACACGGTCAGGTCTCTGACCTCCTCCCTATAGGCTGTCTCATCGTTGTCGGTGATCAGGCCTACCACTGTCGCGTCATCAGATGTAGGCTTTATGGCAGTCAAATGTAGGCTTCATGGCAGTCAAATGTAGGCTACATGGCAGTCAAATGTAGGCTTTATGGTAGTTATATGTAGACTTTTTGTCAGTCGAATGTAGGCTTCATGGTAGTCAAATGTAGGCTTTTGGTAGTCAAATGTAGGCTTTATTGTAGACAAATGTAGGCTTAATGGCAGTCAAATGTAGGCTTTAGAGTAGTCAGGTTTATGCTAGTCAAATGTTGGCTTTATGGTAGTCAAATGTAGGCTATACTGTAGTCAAATGTAGGCTTTAGAGTAGTCAGGTTTATGGTAGTCAAATGTAGGCTTTATGGTAGTCAGCTTTATGACAGTCAAATGTAGGCTTTATAATAGTCACATGTAGACTACTATGGCAGTCAAATGTAGGCTTTATGGTAGTCAAATGTAGGCTTTATAGTAGTCAGCTTAATGGTAGTCAAATGTAGACTTTATGGTAGTCAAACGTAGACTTTATGGCAGTCAAAAGTAGGCTTCATGGTAGTCAAATGTAGTCTACATGACAGTAAAATGTAGGCTTTAAGGCAATCAAATGTAGGCTTTATGGTAGTTATATGTAGACTTTTTGGCAGTCGAATGTAGACTTCATGGTAGTCAAATGTAGGCTTTATGGTAGACAAATGTAGGCTTTATGGCAGTCAAATGTAGGCTTTAGAGTAGTCAGGTTTATGGTAGTCAAATGTAGGCTTTATGGTAGTCAGCTTTATGGTAGTCATATGTAGGCTTTATGGTAGTCAGCTTTATGGCAGTCAAATGTAGGCTTTAGAGTAGTCAGGTTTATGGTAGTCAAATGTAGTCTACATGACAGTAAAATGTAGGCTTTAAGGCAGTCAAATGTAGGCTTTATGGTAGTTATATGTAGACTTTTTGGCAGTCGAATGTAGACTTCATGGTAGTCAAATGTAGCCTTTATGGTAGTTAAATGTAGCCTTTATGGCAGTCGAATGTAGGCTTCATGGTAGTCAAATGTAGGCTTTTGGTAGTCAAATGTAGGCTTTATTGTAGACAAATGTAGGCTTAATGGCAGTCAAATGTAGGCTTTAGAGTAGTCAGGTTTATGGTAGTCAAATGTAGGCTTTATGGTAGTCAGCTTAATGGTAGTCAGCTTAATGGTAGTCATCTTAATGGTAGTCAAATGTAGACTTTACGGCAGTCAAATGTAGGCTTTATGGTAGTCAAATGTAGGCTATATGGTAGTCAAATGTAGGCCATATGGCAGTCAAATGTAGGCTATATGGTAGTCAAATGTAGGCTTTATGGTAGTCAAATGTAGGCCATATGGCAGTCAAATGTAAGCTATATGGTAGTCAAATGTAGTCTACATGACAGTAAAATGTAGGCTTTAAGGCAGTCAAATGTAGGCTTTATGGTAGTTATATGTAGACCTTTTGGCAGCCGAATGTAGGCTTTTGGTAGTCAAATGTAGGCTTTGTGGTAGACAAATGTAGGCTTTAGAGTAGTCAGGTTTATGCTAGTAAAATGTAGGCTTTATGGCAGTCAAATGTAGGCTTTAGAGTAGTCAGGTTTATGCTAGTCAAATGTAGGCTTTATGGTAGTCAAATGTAGGATATACTGTAGTCAAATGTAGGCTTTAGAGTAGTCAGGTTTATGACAGTCAAATGTATGCTTTATAGTAGTCACATGTAGACTTTATGGCAGTCAAATGTAGGCTTTATGGCAGTCAAATGAAGGTTTTATGGCAGTCAAATGTAGGCTTTATGGTAGTCAAATGTAGGCTTTGTGGTTGTCAGCTTAATGGTAGTCAAATGTAGAGCTTTATGGTAGTCAAATGTAGGCTTTGTGGTAGTCAGCTTAATGGTTGTCAAATGTAGAGCTTTATGGTAATCAAATGTAGACTTTATGGTAATCAAATGTAGACTTTATGGCAGTCAAATGTAGACATTATGGCAGTCAAATGTAGGCTTTATGGTAGTCAAATGTAAGCTTTATGGTAGTCAAATGTAGGCTTTATGGCAGTTGAAAGTAGCTTTATGGCAGTCAAATGTAGGGTTTGTGACAGTCATAAGTAGTGCTGTGTAGGGGAACAGGTTCTCATTAACTACTTATAATGTCTTATGACAGTCTAATGACCGCTAATGGCAGTCTTATGTAGCCTTGAACAGGTTCTCATTAAATGCATCTCTCTATCAGAGCTAGTGATCATCAAGTTCAGGTATTCACATCACAGTGAGCTGACTCCCTAGTGTCTCCAGAAGTGCTCAGTCACAGTTTAGTAATGTAGATCTGTCCTGGCTCAGTGGCTAGGGGACTGAGTCTCTCTGAGGAGTAATGGATAAACACCAGGGCCCTAGCCAGGGTCTGAGTTTTACTGCATTTCTATACACTAAAATGCTATTTAGAGAACAGCAAAAACAAGCAAGAATGACCCCAGTCATTGTTACATTGGTTGCTGTAGATTCACTCTCCTCAGTCGATCTCCAAACACATAGCCTATTAGCTATACAATTAGCCACTACACATCAACTCAGCACCGGGGTTTAAAAACTATAATTTAATACATCTGTTAGCAGAAAAAGTATTTATTAACAAAAGGTAAACAAAAAGGTTTGCTTTACAGAATTTTTTTTGTTGTTGCAATTTTATAGTTAATTTCCTGCAATTCTACATATTTTGCCATGGGTCTTTGAGACATTTTTGTAGTTTTAAAAGCAACTTTCCTATAATTCTACACATTTTTTCATGATTTATACCATGTTATTATGATATGAGTGAGAGTGACTAACAAAATCAATGGGGGGCCCCCCCTGGAAGTCAGGGCCCCTGGGCACGTGCCCCCGGTCGGTAATTCTGCCATTATCACTACACGTTTAGAGAGCTGGCTAGACTAACTAGACTAATTTACCAATCTAAAAATGTTTTAACTGACATGGAGTGACTGCTAGTGAGTGACATAAACTGAGTGTACAAAACATTAGGATCGTAGCTTTCACTTGGATTCACCTGGTCAGTCTACGTCATGGAAAGAGCAGGTGTTCCTAATATTTTGTACACTTAGTGTACATATACACAGTTTATTAGGTACACCACCATGGTCAAGAAAATGGTGTGCTCCTACAGAGTCCCGTGGCTGTAACTCGCTATATAAAGCAGGCATTGAGGCATCGAGGCATTCGGTTACTGTTTGATTGAACATTAGAATGCGCAAAACGAGTGACCGAAGCAACTTGATCGTGATGTGATCGTCGAAGCCAGGCGTTCCTAACGTTTTGTACACCCAGCGTTTAACAAAAAGAGAAATGACTGATGCACAACCAAGTTTCAAAATGTCACCTTGTGTATTCTACTATTCAGTAAGTTGAGACCCCGACAGAATTCCCCCCCAAATAAATAATGATACATATTATATTTTAAATATATATATTTTTTCAATTACAGAGGATCCGGACCTCGGTGTCCTCATATGTAACTACGGCCCTGGTTAACATGCTAGAGCGCTAATGCGATGAGCCAGTGACTGACTGGAAGGGCAATGCACAAGGGCAAGAGGAGGAATTACGCCTGAGCAATCACACACACTCCTTGAGCAACACACTCTGCACGCGCATAAACACACAGATAGAAACACACACAGAGACATACAACCACACACACTCTGGCGCATGCACGCACACAAGCACACTCACACACCCTGCGCTCGCACACACACACAGGCACACACACCCTAACCACCTCTCCTCTGATGCCCTGCCAAGTCTGCTGTAACAGGGCCCAGGGTGAGAGACTGGTCCAGAGAGGGTGATTTCCCCCTCTACACAGTCTGGTGGCCCTGTCCCTGCTCTAATGACAGAGAATCATCACTATTCAGGGCCATGGTGTGAGACTGGCCCAGAGAGGGTGAGTTGCCCTGTCCCTGCTCTAATGACAGAGAATAATCACTCTTCAGGGCCCAGGGTGAGAGACTGGCCCAGAGAGGGTGAGTTGCCCTGTTCCTGCTCTAACAACAGAGAATCATCACTCTTCAGGGCCCAGGGTGTAAGACTAGCCCAGAGAAGGTGAGTTGCCCTGTTCCTGCTCTAATGACAGAGAATCATCACTATTCAGAGCTACACTATCAACCACCTGCTAGGAGAAAATGTGTGTGGTGAAAAACGTGTGGTGGGTTATGTAATTTACAGTAAGTATGTGTGTGACAGTGTACCTGTACACTGCACTGCCACCGTGGCGATGACTCTTATCCAAACCCTTCCGGAAGTCTGCATCTGTCTCCTGCTGCTTAGCGCCCCGGCAACAGTCCTGGTACGGATGCGCTCTTATTGTGGGTCTAAGCTGCAGAGCAATTAGATTTGTTTATACAGAGCGCTTCGGAGGAGCTTGTCATCCTGTCAGGGCCCATTTCCCCATGGCTCCACAGCCTGACTCCTCAGGGCTGCCTCCCTGGGGCCCGGCCCGCCTGACAGGGGCCACATTACTGGTAACCGGATCTGGATTTAAATAATATTAGAGATCTTTCACATGCTTTTAGCATTTTCTCTAGGCTGCCTATAGTGCCAGATGGATGGGGTTTGCAGTGCCAGATGCCTATAGTGCCAGAAGGATGGAGATGTTCTATTGGTTCCATTGTGCCAGGCAAGCTCAATCAAGCACAGATAAATTATTTGAAAATATTTTAAATTGTATTTGGACCCAGGTCTGCAAGGTACTGTCAGTTCTTACCAGAGCCAGATGAAGAGAGAGGGAGACAGGAGACTCACGTTGCTTCGTGATTTCAGGGCAGGCACATCACCGGCCACCTCAGACACCACAAGCGGTTGGAGGGCCCCCAATCACCTCCAGAGGTTGTGTCCCAAATGGCACCCTATTCCCTATATAGTGCACTACTATATAGGGCCCATTAAAAGCAGTGGATTTGGAACGGAGACAGGATGATGACTACTCTGACTGCAGTTGACTCTTGCTACTTACTCACTCTGATCTAAAATGAAAGATGCCAGATAACCTAAGGTATTGGTCAAAGCCAAGGGAACAATGGATGGGCCAGAGATGCTTTATTTTCTAGTTCTGGCAGGACGGGATCCTACAACAGAGATACAGATCATCAGCCATGGCGTGAAATAGGAGTGAAATGCATTAAGCTTTTCTACTAAGGAGAACCAAACAAAACCATCAGGATTGAGTAAATAGAGTGCCCTATCTGGTAGATAACACAACCTCCCCAAAAATCCAACGCAGCCCCTCTCCAGTAGGGTTGGCCGGTATCCAGATATTCATATCATCATGCCGTCCTTCTCTCATCCCGGGATTTACGGTATTACCGGCTTAATACACAAGGGGGAACCAAAATATGCTAAAAAGCTGCTTGGAGAAGATGGGGGAGGAGCAGACAGGCCGATAACAGAGAGGAGAAAAACGCAAGGAAATCAAAAGATAGCAGTGACAGCTGTACAGATAACTCATCCAAAGGTCATGTACTTCTCAAACACAGCAGAAAGCCAACACAATATGATGCCCATCACCTTATTAATTCAGCCACTTAGATAACTAGCAAGTTAATCTTAGGGGTCATGTTAATGCATAATTCTTTGTTTTTCAAACAGGAAAAAAACTACAACAAATGCTTAGGGTCATGTATAAAAATGCTGGGTTGGCCACTATTTTGGCAACCATGGCTGTCTCCATAGGATGACAATGCCCCCCTCCACAGGGAACGAGTGTTCACTGAATGGTTTGACGAGCATGAAAACGATGTAAACCATATGCCATGGCCATCTCAGTCACCAGATCTCAACCCAATTGAACACTTATGGGAGATTCTGGAGAAGAGCCTGAGACATCGTTTTCCACCCCCATCAACAAAACACCAAATTATGGAATTTCTCGTGGAAGAATGTGTCGCATCGTTCCAATAGAGTTCCAAGGTGCATTGAATCTGTTCTGGCTCGTGGTGTCCCAACACCCTATTAAGACACTTTATGTTGGTGTTTCCTTTATTTTGGCAGTTACTGTACCTGTACATCAGACAATATTACTCTATAATATATGAAATACATGACAGGATGTCACAAGTCAAAGCATGTCTGTTTAAGTTCAGCAGGTCAGACCGGTAGTGTGGTGTTGGGAGAGACGGCAGGGGCTGCACATTTAATCTCTACCAGCCCCCTGGCACTGTACTGCCTGCCTTCCTGGCCGGCCCCCTACAACCCATCCTAGTGCCCCTGTTGGGAGCACATGTGTGTGTGCAAAGAAAACGCACAAGGAAGTCCATGCATGCAATTTGACCTGCATCCAGACACACAAAAAAGCATACAATTACAGAAAAAAATCTTCCCTGTTAATGAAGGATTCAACAACAACGTAATAAGGAGCAACAACAACATAACATCAAAGGACCAGCCATGTCGAAGGGGCTACAACCTGCAGCAACTCAAAACTGGAATCAATGAAGTCATTGACAGTTTGGACGTTTTGACAGTCTCTGTTGTCTAGCACCTTCCCATGACGGTTCACCAGGTGGACAGAACAGCGAGCTACAATCTAAACTCAGCAAAAAAAGAAACGTCCTCTCACTGCCAACTGCGTTTATTTCAGCAAACCTAACATGTGTAAATATTTGTATGAACATAAAAAGATTCAACAACTGAGACATAAACTGAACAAGTTCCACAGACATGTGACTAACAGAAATGGAATAATGTGTCCCTGAACCAAAAAAAATCAAAAGTAAAAGTCAGTATCTGGTGTGGCCACCAGCTGCATTAAGTACTGCAGTGCATCTCCTCCTCATGGACTGCACCAGACTTTCCAGTTCTTGCTGTGAGATGTTACCCCATTCTTCCATCAAGGCACCTGCAAGTTCCCAGACATTTCTGGGGGGAATGTATAGTTTGAAAAACAGACACCTCACAGGTCCTCAACTGGCAGCTTCATTAACTTCTCAGGGATTGCTGGGGCGCTAGCGGGCTGCTCCCGACACTACCAGGTGAAATGTAAGGCGCCAAATTCAAAATCCCAAAGTTGAATTATTAAGCATCCACCAATATACAAGTGTTCCATACTCATCAAAAGCTCTGTTTCTTGGCAATATCACAGCGTTGTCAGATTTCAAAAAGGCTTTACGGCGAAAGCAGCACATTTGATTGTTTGAGGGTAGCACCTCACATATTTTTCCCATAGCCATGAATCGATTAGCCATCATGGCACACACATAACACATTTCACAGCGAAAACAAATCAATTACCTGTTGAAGAACTTCTGCTGAGGTCTTCCTAAGTTATCCATAAATCCTCCATTTGGTTCGCGCGTTATAATCAGAAACGACAGCCTCCACTAGTCCATTGAAATGTGACGCAAACTCGTTCATCTTATACCTATAAACTTGTCCAAGAACAATCAAACATAGTTTTAAATGTATCCTTAGGAACACTTTTACGTATATTTACTATTATAAATCAACCGGAATATAAACTGATCGATAATGACGGTAAAAAGACACAGCGTGCCTTGTCGTGCAAGGCTGGGTACTGTTTACATAAAAGGTAACTTCCTGGTTTGCTCTTATTCTCTGGTCTAATTCATCCAAAATGAAAATTTACACTGTCTCGAGACTGTTGACATCTAAAGGAAGCGATGGGTACTGCATTCATATGCCCTTATATGGTCATTTTCATGAGGGAGGGATTCCCAAATGAGCAATGTGTCAAAATCACTTTTTCCAGGACAGAAATTCCTCGGGGTTTCGCCTGCTATATGCGTTCTGTTTTACTCACAGACAAATGGTTAACAGTTTTGGAAAATGCAGAGTGTTTCCTATCCAATGGTACCAAATATGTGCATATCCTATTTTCTGGGCCTGAATGGGAGGCATTTTACTTTGGGCACGCCAGGCTCTCCAAAACCGACCCTCAGCTGCCACTCCCTAACAAGTTAAATAGTACCCGCAAAACACCAGTCTCAAAGTCAACAGTGAAGAGGCGACTCCGGGATGCTGGCCTTCTAGGCAGAGTTGCAAAGAAAAAGCCATATCTCAGACTGGCCAATCAAAAGAAAAGATTAAGATGGGCAAAGGAACACTGGACAGAGGAACTCTGCCTAGAAGGCGAGCATCCCGGAGTCGCCTCTTCACTGTTGACGTTGAGACTGGTGTCACCCATCTACACACAATACCCCATAATGACAAAGTGAAAACATGTTTTTAGACATTTTTGCAAATTGATTGAAAATTAAATACAGAAATATCTAATTTACATAAGTATTCACACCCCTGAGTCAATACTTTGTAGAAGCACCTTTGGCAGTGATTACAGCTGTGAGTCTTTCTGGGTAAGTTTCTAAAGGCTTTCCACACTTGGATTGTGCAACATTATTTTTATTTTACATTATTTTACTCTTAGAGCTCTGTCAAATTGGTTGTTGATCATTGCTAGACAACCATTTTCAGGTCTTACCATAGATGTTCAAGTAGATTTAAGTTAAAACTGTAACTCTGCAACTCAACTTCAGTATCTTCTTGGTAAGCAACTCAGTGTAGATTTTAGGTTATTGTCCTGCTGAAAGGTGAATTCATCTCCCAGTATCTGGTGGAAAGCAGACTGAACCAGATTTTCCTCTAGGATTTTGCCTGTTCTTACCTCCATTCCGTTTATTTTTTATCCTGAAAAACTCCACAGTCCTTAAGGATTACATGCATACCCCTAACATGATGCAGCCACCACTATGTTTAAAAATATGGGGAGTGGTACTCAGTAATGTGTTTTATTGCATTTATCCCAAACATAACACTTTGTATTCAGAATATATATATATATAGTATTACAGTATTACTTTAGTGCCTTGTTACTAACAGGATGTATGTTTTGGAATGTTTTTATTCTGTACAGGCTTCCTTCTTTTCACTCTGCCAATTAGGTTAGTATTGTGGGGTAACTACAATGTTGTTGATCCATCCTCAGTGTTCTCCTATCACAGCCATTAAACACTGTAACTGTTTTAAAGTTCCCATTGGCCTCATGGTGAAATCCCTGAGCAGTTTCCATCCTCTCTGGCAACTGAGTTAGGAAGGACACCAGTATCTTTGTAGTGACTGGGTGTATGAATAACTTCACCGTGCTCAAATGTACATTCAATGTCAACTTTTTTTTTACTCATCTACCAATTCTTTGCGAGGCATTGGAAAACCTCCCTGGTCTTTGTGGTTGAATCTGTGTTTGAAATTCACTGTTCGACCTTACAGATAATTGTATGTGTGGGGTACAGAGATGAGGTAGTCATTCAGAAATTATGTTAAACACTGTTATTGCACACAGAGTGAGTCCATGCAACTTATTATGTGACTTGTTAAGCAAATGTTTACTCCTGAACTTCTTTAGGCCTGCCATAACAAAGGGGTTGAATATTTATTGACTGAAAACATTTCAGCTTTTAATTTGTTTTATTAATTTGTAAAAAATTAATAAAAACATAATTCCACTTTGACATTAAGGTATTGTGTGTAGGCCAATGACACAAAATCTCAATTTAACCCATTTTAAATTTCGTCTGAAACAACAAAATGTGGAAAAAGTCCAGGGGTGTGAATACTTTCTGAATGCAGTGTATCTACTCCCAAGTATTGAAAATAGGAAAAGATTGGGAGTAGAGATGTCTTGAGGTCTTGAGAGGCAGTAGGGCTGATTTGGTTAGATACATTTTATAACTTCAGATGCAGGTGAATTTATCTAGGATCTTCAATGTGTTTGGGAGCGATAGAGATACATTGTCCAGATACAGTAAAATATTGTCTGCATTGAGAGATAATACAGCCCGAAGAGCTACTGTTTCTGATGAAGCATTTAAGATATGTAATAGTTGGAGGTTTACCGAGGATAAAAGTTTTGTTAACAAAGAAGAGGAGTTCTTCATTATTTTAGAAAGGTCTTAGTCTGGCTTGGTGTGGATTTTCAATCAGAGGTGTAGAGTTCTTTATAGAAGCGGGATAATCTTTTATTGATTCATTTGGGTTCTGATAGTAGTTTCCGTTTCAGAGTCAATAATTGCTATATCAGCTAATTGATGATTACTGCGTAGCTTGTTGGCCAATTACCATGGAAGTATCAAATAAAATAAAATTTTACAGTGAAATGCTTACTTACGAGCCCCTAACCAACAATGCAGTTTAAAAAAAAAAAGATAAGAATAATATATAAAAGTAACAAGTAATTAAAGAGCAGCAGTGAAATAACAATAGCTAGACTATATACAGGGGGGTACCAATACAGAGCCAAAGTGCAGGGGCACCGGTTATTTGAGGAAGTATGTACATGTAGCTAGAGTTATTAAAGTAACAATCCATAGATGACAACAGAGAGTAGTAGTGGTGTAAAGAGGGGGTGGGGGGGCACTACAAATAGTCTGGGTAGCCATTTGACTAGATCACGAGTCTTATAGCTTGGGGGTAGAAGCTGTTTAGAAGCCTCTTGGACATAGACTTGGCGCTCCGTTACCGCTTGCCGTGTGGTAGCAGAGAGAACAGTCTATGACTAGGGTGGCTGGAGTCTTCGAAATTTTTAGGGCCTTCCTCTGACACCGCCTGGTATAGAGGTCCTGGACAGCAGGAAGCTTGGCCCTCGTGATGTACTGGGCCGTTCGCCGCACTACCCTCTGTAGTGCCTTGTGGTCGGAGGCCGAGTAGTTGCCATACCAGGCAGTGATGCAACCAGTCAGGATGCTCTCAATTGTGCAGCTGTAGAACCTTTTGAGGATCTGAGGACCCATGCCAAATCTTTCAGTATCCTGAGGGGGAATAGGTTTTGTTGTGCCCTCTTCACGACTGTCTTGGTGTGCTTGCAGCACTGCAGCGGTCTAAGGCACTGCAGCGGTCTAAGGCACTGCATCTCAGTGCTAGAGGCGTCACTACAGACTCTGGTTCGATTCCAGACTGTATCACAACCGGCCGTGATTGGGAGTCCCAAAGGGCGGAGCACAATTGTGCCCGTGTCGTCTGGGTTACGGTTAGGCCGGGGTAGGCCGTCATTGCAAATAAGAATTTGTTCTTAACTGAATTGCCTTGTTAAATAAAGGTTAAATAAAAAAAATACAAATAAATACCATATTCTCCAATATACCTAGGGGTGGTATGATGCATGGTCCGGTTTGGGTTTTTATGTTACCTTCCATAACGGTATTTGAATGTTTGATTTGTTAAATGTAATATGCTGTGTGTAACGTCTATTTTTATAGTTTACTCTGCTACTTGAATCATCTCTCTCCGCTCTCTCTCTCGCTCTCTCTCTCCATGCTGCTTTCCACATAGACCTAGCCACGCCGTCACTCAAGGAGTGCATTGGTTGTTCCTCAAACACGAGACACGAGACATGCAGACTGAACACCCTTCGGCATTCAGTCTGCATGGTCAATGCAGCACATGCAACAATGTTGATGACAACAATGCTGTTTTCACTTTGCTTCTTAATATAAATCCACTAGCGTTTTATAATTACACTATTAGTTTGTGTTTCTTACATTTGCAAATGGCTAGTGTCTTTTCTTAGGAAGTTGGGGCTAAATCATGTTATCCGCTAATGCTAATTGCTAGAGGAATATGTTAGCTACATGAAGTAGCTATGAAAAAACATTCAATGTAGCCAAAGTGTCAGGTTACTCTCGCTCCCTCCCTCCGGCACTCGACGTTGCTGGTCTACTAACCACCGGTCCTGGCAACCCATCATTAGCACACCTGGCAACCTTCATTACACACACCTGCGCCTCACCATTAGGCACACCTGGACTTCATCACCTCCTTGATTACTCCCCCTTTATCTAGCGCTCCATTGTTGTCACTCATCATGCAGTATTGGTTCTGTTTTCATGTCAGACACTTCTCTTATTTTGTATCGCTCCATGTTCGTTTATATTAAACTCACCAACTGCACCTGCTTCCTGACTCCATGACTCCCTGTGTCTCCATTATACAAAGATTATAGGGTCCCCTAGGAAACACAACACTTTGGTTCCTACAATGTCAAAACTCCTCCTGGCATTTTCATTTGTTGTCATGTCAAACACTGTATTCAAAGTGGCCACTATTATATTCTAACTATAGAATTAGAATAATTATACACCCGCACTGCTTGCTGTTTGGGGTTTTAGGCTGAGTTTCTGTACAGCACTCTGTGACATCAGCTGATTTAAGAAGGGCTTTATAAATACATTTGATTGAAATTTGATTGAATAATCACTATTTTGATGATTTCAACCATTCACCCAAGTGAGTCCAATTGCAAAATGTTTTTAAAATTAAGGCCTAAATTGCTTGCCCATATTGTGCAGCCCTACGCGGCAGTTTGGAAATGACCTCAAATGAGTGCAGGAAATTCAGAAATTGATGAAAATGCAGAAACATTTTGGGGGTTGAATTGAACAGTGTAAAACAAAGACACATTAAAATCACTTAGAATGTATGTGTTGGCACCCTAGGGTCACACACTACTCAAAGGAAATGTATAACTTTTATTATTCAAAAACATAAAATACAGTCAAATAGTGTCAAAAATATTTTATACCGTGATATGCTATTTTGGCCATCTCACCCAGCCCTAATGTGTGTATGTACATGCTAATCCTAGAAAATGAGTGTTCAAATTCCTAGCACAGGGTTAAATCAGACATCTTTCTGCTGTAATACTGACTGGCATGGTTGAGCACAGTACAGGGGGCATAGTTAGTGACCAAGTCAGGCCTACATGTCTATTCATAGCCCTGATCTGTGTTGAAGCGGATGTTGGGTTGGAGGTGCTGTGCTGGGATCCACAGGCGGGTTAACCTCAGGGGTCTTGTTCACGTTGGCTTAATGTTGGCATGTAAACACCAAACTCAGCCTTGTGAGTAATGGGGGTGAAGAGTTTATTAAAGGTTTCATGTCTCAGAGAGAATGTGCTGCTTAGTAATGTGGACCACACCAACCAGAACTGACATGTCAAATTACAGTGCTTCTTACAAGGAATTTGAAAGAATGTTCAGAAGTGAGTGCAATCAGCACGTCAATATATTTTAATAGATGTTCTGTGTGAATGAAACGGTCTTGTATTGAAAGATTCATGATTTTGCAAATATACAGAGAAATATTCATTTTTAGCTGGTAGAGATTTGTCTTAATTTGCAATGGCTTGTCACTCTAATAAAGCAGTGATGGGTGACAACAACAATCATGTCACAATAAACACTGGGTCATTAAATTGATTTAGTTTAGAGTATGAGCACTGCATATTGTATAGGCAGCTCTGCCTCAGTAGTCCATCCAGTTGTTTGATGAGTACTCTGCCTGCACACAAACACTGTCAATTCTCCTCCATCAGCTATTCATTGGAGGAACATACATTGGAGGAACATACAAACCCACAACAACCTATTGAATACCTGACAGCTTTACTCTAGTCTACATGTATACCACTGTTTCTTTCTCATGTCATGACTGTTTCTTTCTCATGTCTAATATACTCAAAAAAGCACCCCATAAATATGAATTTCCTTTTTATGCCTAGTAAACTGTCCTCACAAGAGAAAAACAAAAGCACTGCATTAAGAGTGACTGTCCCTAAAAACCAACAAATCCCCTTTAAAACAGCCTACGTGGCAACGATATGAATCAGAAACATTTATTCTATTGTCAAAGTTGACTACAAAGTTTAAATATTACAATTATGTCAACAAATCATGCCCCATTTTGCCAAGCTCCACGTGCAAATCTGCCCACATTGGTACCCTTCATTGAATGGAGCTTCGTTGTTTCATTGCTCCCAACGCAGTCAAAGGTCACGGCCGTTTGAGACTGAAATTCCCTAGCTATACGGATTGACCAACTATGGTTTGCATGCCCTGCTGAATATCTTGCGGAATAGGTGGTTGGAATTTGTTGGTCCCCAGTGGTGGTGAGTATACTGGTAGCTAGACCATAGACTGCTGATTTAGTATCTGGTTATGTATATTTTGATAATCATTATCACTATCATCGCTAGCATAGCTGACGTTAGCTAGCTACCTAACTAGCTAGCTACCTACCTAACTAGCTAGCTACCACAATACAACTCGGATTTGGTACTTATTTTGATAACATTTCAAAAGAACGCAAATAATTAGTAAGAAAAACTTTTATCATGATTGTGATGTTGCCAGATTTACTTTAGATACAGTATAACTTTAGCCAGCTAACTAAGATTGAGGGGACCACCGTATTTTAGCTAGCTAACATTAGCATTGCTAGCTATTTTAGACGAACTCTGCTAGTAACAGCAATGGCAACATTGCCATCTCTATTAAGTAAATTTGACGATATCATAATATGGCAACGTTGTTTCCTACTAATTATTTTCCTACTTTAACATTGTCATTGTGTTTCGTCGATGGGGATTAGGTAGGTTTATTCTGACCTGTTCAAACTTCAACATAGTATATATTTTGTGTGTCAGATATCACTTTTCCCTAACTGCCATTGTTAATAGAACAGTAACTGTGTGTGTATGTGTTCACAGATGCATTAGATGCAGAGAGAACTGGCACTCAACACATCCACAATGAGGTGATTACTAATAATACAGTAAAGCACAAATGTCCAGGAATAGCAACACCCTTTTCATTCCATGTGTCACTGATTAACTTTGTCTCAACTCTGCCTATTTATACAGATGGACTGGAGAAGCTTTTGCCAGTCAGCAGCCTCAGTCATTTGATAGGGAGACCATCGCTGAGTAGGTTTTATCTGAGCTGTTCAAACTTCAACATAGTACCTGTTTGTGTGTCAGATATTACCCATCCTAACTGCCATTGGTAATAGAACAGTGACTATGTGTTCAGAGAAACATGTATGGAGACAGCACATGGAGACTTGCAAGATGATGTGATGAAGTCCAGATTGAAAAACGGGCTTGATACTGATGTTTCTGAATGGAGAGAGATCTGGCACTCGGCCTTAACATTTTACTAGAACACTTTTACTTGTATTGTCTTTTTTATTATTCAATTGAATGGTATCAGTCAATATGGGGAGGGAGAAAAACTGTGTATTCTGCACCAGGATCAGGGAACTCCTGTTGTACATGGGACACCGCACAGAAAGGTATGATTAGGGCTGTTGCGGTGACCGTATTACCGCCACACCGACAGTCATGAGTTATGACCGCAGTAAAATTCCACTTGACCGTTGATTCACGGTAATCTCCTCTTATGCACTCCGGACATGCTTTGGTAGTACCCTTTAGGTCCTAATGGCCTGGTACTCAGTGCTCTATTGTCCCTCTAACCACTCTGACATCAATGCAAATGTCATCAAATCATCATCAAAACAGTTTCATTCTTTTGATCACTGTGATGATCAATTTGAAAATAGAAAGAAAGTTCAACAGCAGGTTGAAACTGAGTAAAACATGGTCGTTCTGGATGTTGTTTCAAAGCCTAACACAAAGAAATGGACAGCACTTTCTAGTGATGATTAATTCAAAACACCCATCACATATTAGAAAATGGTGCTGACAGATAGCGCTGCCGTGCTTCTACCTCTTAGGAAACCAGGGCAATTGAACTGATTCCAGAGACTGTCCCAAAACACTGCCGGCGGAGGAGAGGTACTCGGAGTGGACTTCTAGTCCGACTCAGGAGGCGTGCACACCACCCACCGCTACCGAGTATATTACCCGCTAATGTTCAGTCTTTGGATAATAAAGTTGACGAGCTCAGGGCGAGGATTTCCTTCCAGAGAGACATCATGGATTGTAACATACTCTGTTTCACGGAAACACGTCTCTCGGGAAAATACTGTCTGAGTCCGTACAGCCAGTTGGGTTCTCAGTTCATCCGCAGACAGGAATAAATATCGCTCCAGGAAGGAGGGCGGGAGTGTATGTTTCATAATTAACTACTCATGGTGTGCTTGTGATAACATACAGGAACTCAAGTCCTTTGTTCACCCGACCTAGAATACCTCACAATCAAATGCAGACCGTATTACTTCTCAAAACAATTATCTTCAGTTACAGTCACAGCCGTGTATATTCCCCTTCAAGCCAATACCACGACGGCCCTCTAAGAACTTCACTGGACTTTATGCAAACTGGAAGCCGCATTTCTTGTAGCTGGGGATTTTAACAAAGAAAAATTTGAGCAAAAACGCTACCACAGTTCTATCAACACAGTGACTGTAGTACTCGCGCTGCTAAAACACTCGACCACTGCTACTCCAACTTCCGGAATGCCTACAAGGCCCTCCACTGCCCTCCCTTCGGGCAAATCTGATCACGACTCCATTTTGCTCTTCCCTTCCTATAGGCAGAAACTGGGATATGTTCCGGGTAGCCTCAGAGAATAACATTGACGAATACACTGATACGGTGAATGAGTTTATCTGGAAGTATATAGATGTTGTACCCACTGTGATTATTAAAACCTACCTTAACCAGAAACCATGGATAGATGGCAGCATTCGCGCAAAACGGAAAGCGCAAACCATCCCATTTAACCATGGCAAGGTGACTGGGAATATGGCCGAATACAAACAGTGTAAATGTTCCCTCCATAAGGCAATCAAACCTATGAATTCGAAGATGGCGTAGCAGTCGGACGTGTGTGTTTGTCTTTGTCTTATCCCCGTGTCTTATCCCATGTAAATAGCCGGTCTTCATATATATCTTAATCTCACTTTCTATCTACGAACTAAATTTACTCACCCAATGTGGTACGGATCTGCTATTTTTATTCCTTATAACTGGAACTTCCATCAGGAGCTAGCCAGTCTTTGTTAGCCACGGCTAGCGGCACCCTGACTCACCTATTGCTGCTGTTTTGACCCTATGATCACTCGGATACACAGCTGATGCCCCCTGGACTGTTTCAATAACACGGTACCTCATTTTGTTTACCTGTCGGCCCCAGCCTCGAACTCAGGTCCTGTATGTACCTAACTGACCCGCTCTGCCCATTCATTGCCATTTACCCGTTGTTGTCTTAGCACTCCTGATCAACACCTAAGATTGCTTTATGCCTCTCTCTAATGTCAATATGCCTTCTGCTGTCTTGGCTAGTTCTTATTGTTTTATTTCACTGTAGAGCCCTCAGTCCCACTCAACATGCCTTAGATAGCTCTTTTGTCCCACCCCACACACATGCAGAGACCTCAACTGGCTTAACTGGTGCCTCCAGAGACGAAACCTCTCTCATCGTCCCTCAATGCCTAGGTTTACCTCCACTATACTCACATCCTACCATACCATTGTCTGTACATCATGCCCTAAATCTATTCTACCACGCCCAGAAATCTTCTATTTTTATTTTCTGTTCCCAACACACTAGACGACCAGTTCTTATAGCCTTTAGCCGTACCCTTATCCAACTCCTCCTCTGTTCCTCTGGTGATGCCACTTTAATAATTATAATTGGATGAAATAATGTATCACTAGCCACTTTAAACAATGCCATTTATATAATGTTTACATATCCTACATTACTCATCTCATATATATGTGTATATACTGTACTCCATACCATCTACTGCATCTTGCCTATGCCGGTCAGCCATCGCTCATCCATATATTTATATGTACATACTCGTATTCATTCCTTTACTCTTGTGTGTATAAGGTAGTTGTTGTGAATTTGTTAGATTACTTGTTAGATACTACTGCATGGTCGGAACTAGAAGCACAAGCATTTCGCTACACTCGCATTAACATCTGCTAACCATGTGTATGTGACAAATAAAATTTGATTTGATTTGATGTAGAGGTTAACCCAGGCCCTGTAGCCCCCAGTTCCACTCCTATTCCGCAGGCGCTACCATTTGTTTTGTTTTCTGTAACCGTAAAAGCCTTGGTTTCATGCATGTTAACATCAGAAGCCTCCTCCCTAAGTCTGTTTTATTCACAGCCTTAGCACACTCAGCCAACCCGGATGTCCTAGCTGTGTCTGAATCCTGGCTTAGGAAGGCCACCAAAAATTGCAACATTTCCATCCCCAACTACAAAATTTTCCACCAAGATTGAACTGCCAAAGGGGGTGGAGTTGCAAACTACTGCAGAGATAGTCTGCAGAGTTCTGTCATGATATCCAGGTCTGTGCCAAAACAGTTCGAGCTTCTCCTTTTAAAAATCCACAATTTCCAGAAATAAGTCTCTCACTGTTGCCGCTTGTTATAGACCCCTCTCAGCCCCCGCTGTGCCCTGGACACATATGTGAATTAATTGCCCCCCATTTATCTTCAAAGTTGGTACTGTTAGGTGACCTAAACTGGGATATGCTTAACACCCCGGCCGTCCTACATTCTAAGCTAGATGCCCTCAATCTCACACAAATTATCAAGGAACCTACCAGGTACAACCCTAAATCCGTAAACACGGGCACTGTCATAGATATCATCCTGACCAACCTGCCCTCTAAATACACCTCTGCTGTCTTCAACCAGGATCTCAGCGATCACTGCCTCTTTGCCTGCGTCCGTAATGGGTTCGCGGTCAAATGACCACCCCTCATCACTGTCAAAAGCTCCCTAAAACACTTCTGCGAGCAGGCCTTTCTAATCGACCTGGCCCGGGTATCCTGGAAGGATATTGACCTCATTCCGTCAGTAAAGGATGCCTGGTTATTCTTTAAAAGTGCTTTTCTCACCATCTTAAATAAGCATGCCCCATTAAAAAATGTAGAACCAGGAACAGATACAGCCCTTGGTTCACTCCAGACCTGACTGCCCTTGACCAGCACAAAAACATCCTGTGGCATACCGCAGTAGCATCGAATAGCCCCCGCGATATGCAACATTTCAGGGAAGTTAGGAACCAATATACACAGGCAGTTAGGAAAGCAAAAGCTAGCTTTTTCAAACAGAAATTTGCATCATGTAGCACAAACTACAAAAGGTTTGGGGACACTGTAAAGTTAATGGAGAATAAGATCACCTCCTCCCAGCTGCCCACTGCACTGAGGCTAGGAAACACTGTCACCACCGATAAATCTACGAAAATCGGGAATTTCAACAAGCATTTTGCTACGGCTGGCCATGCTTTCCACCTGGCTACCCCTACACCGGTCAACAGCTCTGCACACCCCACAGCAACTTGCCCAAGCCTCCCCTACTTCTCCTTAACCCAAATTCAGATAGCTGATGTTCTGAAAGAGCTGCAAAATCTGGACCCCTACAAATCAGCTGGGCTAGACAATCCGGACCCTCTCTTTCTATAATTATTCTCCGCAATTGTTGCAACCCCTATTACTAGCCTGTTCAACCTCTCTTTCGTATCGTTTGAGATCCCTAAAGATTGGAAATCTCCCGCGGTCACCCCCCTCTTCAAAGGGGGAGACACCCTACCCCCAAACTGTTACAGACCTATATCTATTCTACCTTGCCTTTCTAATGTCTTCAAAAGCCAAGTTAACAAACAGATCACTGACCATTTCGAATCCCACCGTACCTTCTCCGCTATGCAATCTGGTTTCCGAGCTGGTCATGAGTGCACTTCAGCCACGCTCAAGGTCCTAAACGATATCATAACCGCCATTGATAAAAGACAATACTGTGCAGCCGTCTTCATCGACCTGGCCAAGGTTTTTGACTCTGTCAGTCACCACATTCTTATCGGCAGACTCAACAGCCTTGGTTTCTCGAATGACTGCCTCACCTGGTTCACCAACTACTTCTCAGATAGAGTTCAGTGTGTCAAATCGGAGGGCCTGTTGCCGGACCTCTGGCAGTCTATGGGGGTACCACAGGGTTCAGTTCTCGGGCCGAATCTTTTCTCTATTTACATCAATGATGTAGCTCTTGCTGCTGGTGATTCTCTGATCCACCTCTATGCAGACGACACCATTCTGTATACTTGGCCCTTCTTTGGACACTGTGTTAACAAACCTCCAGATGAGCTTCAATGCTAAACAACACTCCTTCCGTGGCCTCCAACTGCTCTTAAACTTATCTTATAAAAAACAATCAATCAATCTTAACATAATCACTAGTTAACTACACATGGTTGATGATATTACTAGTTTAACTAGCTTGTCCTGCGTTGCAAATACTCAATGCGGTGCCTGTTAATTTATCATCGAATCACAGCCTACTTCGACAAACGGGTGATGATTTAACAAAAGCGCATTCGCGTCAGGGTATATGCAGCAGTTTGGGCCGCCTGGCTCGTTGCGAACTGTGTGAAGACCATTTCTTCCTAACAAAGACCGTAAGTAATTTGACAGAATTTTACATAATTATGACATAACATTGAAGATTGTGCAATGTAACAGCAATATTTAGACTTAGGGTTGCCACCCGTTCGATAAAATACTGTTCCGTATTTCACTGAAAGAATAAACGTTTTGTTTTCTAAATGATAGTTTCCCGGATTTAACCAAATTAATGACCCAAGGCTCGAATTTCTGTGTATTTATTATATCATAATTAAGTCTATGATTTGATATTTGATAGAGCAGTCTGAATGAGCGGTAGTAGGCAGCAGCAGGCTCGTAAGCATTAATTCAAACAGCACTTTCCTGCATTTGCCAGAACCTCTTCGCAATGCTTGAAGCACAGCGCTGTTTATGACTTCAAGCCTATCAACTCTTGAGATTAGGCTGGCAATACTATAGTGCCTATAAGAACA
Organism: Brachymystax lenok tsinlingensis; assembly: GCA_030435695.1. Classification (NCBI taxonomy): domain Eukaryota; kingdom Metazoa; phylum Chordata; class Actinopteri; order Salmoniformes; family Salmonidae; genus Brachymystax; species Brachymystax lenok. The sequence continues at coordinate 35,930,212 of CM059790.1, forward strand.
TCCAATAGTCAAAGGTATATGAAATACAAATAGTATAGAGAGAAATAATCCTATAATAACTACAACCTAAAACTTCTTAACTGGGAATATTGAAGACTCATGTTAAAGGGAACCACCAGCTTTCATATGTTCTCATGTTCTGAGGAAGGAACTTAAACGTTAGCTTTTTTACATGGCACATATTGCACTTTTACTTTCTTCTCCAACACTGTGTTTTTGCATTATTTAAACCAAATTGAACGTTTCATTATTTATTTGAGACTACATTGATTTTATTTATGTATTATATTAAGTTAAAATAAATGTGTTCATTCAGTATTGTTGTAATTGTCATTATTACAAATATATATAAAAATCGTCCGATTAATCGGTATCGGCTTTTTATGGTCCTCCAATAATCGCTATCGGCGTTGAAAAATCATAATCGGTCAACCTCTAGAACGTATAGCCCTAGGCAATGCTGTTGCTCAGATGTCAGATTACAGATTTCACTTGGTTTCCCAAATTAAGCACTCCGTAGCTGCAGGAACAGGGTTGGAAAGCCCATGGTATACAGAGTTTGGGCAGAATATCAACTGTCGCGCAGCGAGAACATGCTCCTCAAAAAGTGCATGGAGTGATTTTTATTTCTCAGCTGCTCATATTAAGCACAGCTCTGCTATAAAGTAGCCTACCCGGCATCATTGAAAAACGGTGGGAAAGCACACGGCCTCCATTCGCTATTCGAGTGCATGACTTTTCTTTTTCCCCCTGACACTGTTCCTGCCCATTTGATAATGGGCCATTCTTAATCTGAACAAATTTGACATATTAGTAAAGTCAAGATTAAATTGAGAATAGTCTGATGGGTGAAAATATGATCACTTGATGACAGAACAGCTGTGCAGCCTGAGGTAAGGAACAGAGCGCAAGCTTTTTTTGCGACTTTCTCAAATCATCAATAGCCTGTAGTCGCACCATGCAGCCCATATATGTTTTGATTTCTAAGACATTCTAAGGTTTGTATCATTCACAACTAAAGTTGCCAAATAACTCTAAATCTAGTGTTTAGGACCTGTTTCAAATTATCACTTTTATGCTCAACATAGCCACTTCATATGCACACTCATTTTTATTCAGCTAAGTTCAATTATATTCCTCTTACTATAAATCATATCATTTAAAATAATGGCACAGGACTTATAAGCATATCTTGTCAGCTATATAAACAAGCCTACAGCCTACGGCATGGAGCATAGCCAGATAACATACAGTAGGCCAACTCATATTCTGTTCTTCTGAAATTCCTTTTCATCATAACGTTTCTTTAGACCTGACTAAAATAAATCATGCATTTATTGTGATGGTGTATATTACATTGATTTATTATACTTTTTTAAATGTAGACATTCCAAAGGCGCACATCAGCGGCTTGTTTGCAGCTTCTATGCGTGGAGGCCAGGAGATGCTAAACTTGTATATGTTCATTAATGGTCAATTAATGACAATAACCGGCTGACAAAATGACCGCCACAGCCCTAGACCGTATGACCACTCTTGACATGTTTGCCAAGGTATCCCATTACCACCAAACAAAATGCTGATATGCACAGTATCTGTATCAACTGGAAATGACAATGAAAAATGAACACTGCTTCTGTGGTATTATGTAAAGGGTTGTTTATTCTACATGGATCTGTTACTACATTTGAAAGTTATCAAAACACTTAGTTTAGAATATGTACATAAATTCTGCAATTGCATTCTTCTCATATTACTCTGTGGGCTACTGACCTAAGATAATTTGCTGTCATTTGATTGCTGTTTTGTTTCATATCGTGTTTGATTTGATTGTTGTTGCTGTGATCAGGGCATACTTGTGGATGAGACCCTGATTAAATAAAGACTAAATAAATAAAAGCTTCCTCCGGGCATCTCGCCTTATACTGTATCTGCCTGTAGTTATTGAACTCAACCTGCAGGAGGTTTGTTTGTTGTGATTGAGTGGGGGGAAACAGCTGTGGGCAAGGTTATGATATATGGGTGTGTCCTGGTGGTGGCAAGGACACACCCAAGAAACACCAACATCAAACCACACCACCAAGCCAACTCAAGTTTGGCTTCTGTCATGGCCGCCAGCATTTCTTGAGGAGCAAGCCAAAAAACAAGACCAAATCAGCGAGTGCAGTTCCGGTGTAAAGATCATGGAAATTAAAAACAAAAAACAACGTTTTAAGTGAGAAGTAGGCATTGGTCTGAAGCTGAAAAAGAAAGGAAATTCACATGAGCACTACAATGCCTACTCCACCCATGCTCTACCAAGGTTTTCCAGCACAGCTTTGACCTACTACAGTAGCTATGTTGGTCTATTGTACTTCACACAATGTGTATGCAGGTTGCTTAGGATTCAAACCTTCTCAAACAGCTTACTTTATATTCTTCAGTGGAATAATGGACTTTACAGTGTCCTGCTATTAAAATAATGTATATATACAGTGCCTTCGGAAAGTATTCATACCCCTTTACTTTGTTACAGCCTGATTCTAAAATAAATAAAACATAAATAATCCTCAGCAATCTACACACAATACTCCATAATGGCAATGTGAAATTAGAAATTGTTGTAAAAAATCCTTATTTACATAAGTATTCAGACCGTTTGCTATGAGACTCTAAATTGATCTCAGGTGCATCCTGTTTCCATTGGAGACCACCTGTGGCAAATTCAATTGATTGGATATGATTTGGAAAGGCCCACACCTCTATATAAGGTCCCATAGTTAACAGTGCATGTCAGAGTAAAAACCAAGCTATGAGGTCGAAGGAATTGTCCGTAGGGTTCCGAAACAGGATTGTGTCAAGGCACAGATCTGGGGAAGGGTACCAAAAAATGTCTGCAGCATTGAAGGTCCCTAAAGAACACAGTGGCCTCCATCATTCATAAATGGAAGAAGTTGGGAACCACCAAGACTCTTTTTAGGAGCTGCCCACACGGCCAAACTGAGCAATCGGGGGAGTAGGGCCTTGGTCAGGGAGGTGACCAAGAGCCCAATGGTCACTCTGACAGAGTTCCAGAGTTCTTCTGCGGAGATGGGAGAACCTTCCAGAAGGACAACCATCTCTGCAGCACTCCACCAATCAGGTCTTTATGGTAGAGTGGCCAGATGGAAGCCACTCCTCAGAAAAACGGCACATGACAGCCTGCTTGGAGTTTGCCAAAAGGCACCTAAAGACTCTCAGACAATGAGAAACAAGATTCTCTGGTCTGATGAAACCAAGATTAAACTCTTTGGCCTGAATGCCAAGCGTCACATCTGGAGGAAACCTGGCACCATCTCTACGGTGAAACATGGTGGTGGCAGCATCATGCTGTGGGTATATTTTCAGCGGCAGGGACTGGGAGACTAGTCAGGATCGAGGCAAAGAGGAACAGAGAAATGTACGGAGAGATCCTTGATGAAAACCTGCTCCAGAGTGCTGAGGACCTCAGACTGGGGGGTGAAGGTTCACCTTCCAACAGGACAACGACCCTAAGCACACAGCCAAGACAATGCAGGAGTGGCTTTGGGACAAGTCTCTGAATGTCCTTGAGTGGCTCAGCCAGAGCCCGGACTTGAACCTGATTGAACATCTCTGGAGAGACTTGAAAATAGCGGTTCATCAACACTCCCCATCCAACCTGACAGAGCTTGAGAATATCTTTCAGTTTCATTTTATTTATTTATTTTTTTGCAAAAATGTCTAAAAACCAGTTTTTGATTTGTCATTATGGGATATTGTGCATAGATTGATGAGGGGAAAAAACTATTTAATACATTTTGCATTTGACCTCCCTTGATCAATTTAAAAAAATGAGCACAGCTGTGAATGGTCCTTGCGCACCAGAAAAAAAGTGTCAATGAAAGCCAGTTTGGATTTGGCTTCACACCAATCACATCACATTAGAAGCTAAACGTCATTGAAAGACAAGTTGAATTGTTGCATCTCGTTGCGTTGTTGTCCTCCGGTGGCTAGCTAACTAGCTAAAATTGTCCCTTTCCTAAATTAGCCATGGATGGGGATAGGGATTTTGACTTAATTTTTACAATCATTATAACGGCGATTCTGATCCAACCATAAATTCATACAGATGTTGCTCTCCGGTTTTGTAACAAATTTATTCTGCCACTATATCACAGCGTCAAGGCATATGAACTAACAAGTTATAGAGCAAACATAGCAATTATCACATACAGTAGGTTGTAATATGGCTTTTTGTCCCTGGCTTAGCTTCCCCAGTGATTTTACCCACGCACCGCTACTGAAATTAAACTATACTAAAACCAACCATTACAACCCTTCGTGTTGGTCTACAGTTTATTCAGATCATGAAATGAAAGCCAAGGGAAGTGTCTCTTAGACCTTACAATAGACACACGTGAAGGAAGAGTCTACTGTCATGTCTAGATAAACTATTTCCCCTACTCCGTCTGTCCCTCCACCGGACCTCTCGGTCTCGCTCTCTCTCTCCTCAGTCCGACATTCCAGACCAGACATTCGCACACCCCCGGTGACAGTTGACCATGTCCTGGTTGCCCTAGGGCTGAGAGGGATTTCTGTTCACAAGTGTCCCGCAGCTGTCTACCAGCCCAGGGAGGGGGTGGTGGTGGAGAGAGAGAGAGAGATTGGTCTGTTCACATGGCACTCTTTACACAACCCTGACAGACACACGACCCGCAGAAGGGCCCTGTGTTGTGTCTGTCTTAAAAAAGACAGTTGGAAGGGTGGGGGAGAGAGAGAGAGAGAGAGAGAGAGAGAGAGAGAGAGAGAGAGAGGACGGATAGATATGAGATAGCAAGACAATGTGGCAGAGAAAGACAAAAAATACAGACAGACCTTCTCCAACCTCAACCAGTGTAGACCCCAGCAGGTTAAACGGGTAGTATTAGTGTGTCAGTCAGGTGGGGAAACCATATCTACTGTCAAGACACTCTTTTGGATGACAGTAATTGGCCAGACAAATAACCGCAGTCACCGTAATAGCCGTTTTTAAGACGCACATTTTCACCTCTCCTCAGCTCCTGACTGCATGTGCTGCCATAGAAATAGAAATAGAGAATGAGTCACGTTGTTAAGAGTTTATGTTACCGCAAAAACGGACTCAACCGCACAAAAAAAACTGAAATGTTTCAATGGTAATTGTGCCAGCCCTACCCCATCCCCTCCTGTCCCACCTCCTTCAGACACGGTTGTCAAGGCTCCCAGAAGAAAAGCAGGTCGATTCCGTACAGGATGTCTTATAAAACTACAGAGAGGCGGGAAATCTGTATCTGCAGCCTGTCTAGTCAAAACAGGGCCTCTGTGCTGTCTGGAGCTGTGGCTGAACGCTGGGGCTGGCTCGGGGTAAATGGTGCTGTGAGGGATGACCGAGGAAGAAAGCAGGACAGGGTGGGGATAAATAAACTATAAAGAGCTCCTGAGCCTAAATATTAGGTCTGGAGAAGTGGGCTTAGATATTGTGTCTGAGGAGAAGAGGCAGACTTCCTCTGTCCATCCTCTTCCTGAAGTACAACCTCAGTGGTATTATGGCTGTGTTATGACTGAGGTTGTTGTGGTCTTTTTAGTTGAATATTAAACGGGTACTAACCTGCTATTAAAAGGTCACTGTCTGGCTCTGGCTACAGGTGTGTCTATTTATGAACTAGGTGAATATGAAAATAACTGGCACAGAACTATCACAAAGCTATATAAACAGCTATATAAGCATATATAAGGGGCAGTAGGTAGCCTAGTGGTTAAAGTGTTGGGCCAGTAACCGAAAGGTTGGTGGATCGAATCCCCGAGCTGGCAAGGTCAAAATCTATCGTTCTGTCCCTGAACAAGGCAGTTAACCCAATGTTCCTAGGCCGTCATTGTAAATAAGAATTTGTTCCTAACTGACTTGCCTAGTTAAATAAAGGTTAAATAAAAGATATATAAACAGCTATATAAACAACAGCATGTAACATCCCCCAATATGTTACAAATCACAGGATATAAACCCATCATAACAACTATCCCATGAATCTTATGAGAGTGAGTAATCACATGGTTAGCCTTATTAAGTTATATGTTATGAGCTGTATTCAAGGGATACTTAAAGATTTTGGCAACGAGGCCCTTTATCTACTTCCCCAGAGTCAGATGAACTCATGGATATCATTTGTATGTCTCTGCGTGCAGTTTGAAGGAAGTAGCTAATTAATGCTAGCACAATTGCTAACTAGTGTTAGCACAATTACTGGAAGTCTCTGGTATCTGCTAGCGTGCAATGACTGGAAGGTATACCATAGACTTCATCTGGAGGCGAAAGAAACGCACACATGTTTAGGCCAGGTGCTGGCTAGCGGAATAGAACACCTGTTTAGGTGAGGTGCTGGCTAGCGGAGTAGAACACCTGTTTAGGTGAGGTGCTGGCTAGCGGAGTAGAACACCTGTTTAGGTGAGGTGCTGGCTAGCGGAGTAGAACACCTGTTTAGGCCAGGTGCTGGCTAGCGGAGTAGAACACCTGTTTAGGCCAGGTGCTGGCTAGCGGAGTAGAACACCTGTTTAGGCGAGGTGCTGGCTAGCGGAGTAGAACACCTGTTTAGGCGAGGTGCTGGCTAGCGGAATAGAACACCTGTTTAGGTGAGGTGCTGGCTAGCGGAGTAGAACACCTGTTTAGGTGAGGTGCTGGCTAGCGGAATAGAACACCTGTTTAGGTGAGGTGCTGGCTAGCGGAATAGAACACCTGTTTAGGTGAGGTGCTGGCTAGCGGAGTAGAACACCTGTTTAGGCGAGGTGCTGGCTAGCGGAGTAGAACACCTGTTTAGGTGAGGTGCTGGCTAGCGGAATAGAACACCTGTTTAGGTGAGGTGCTGGCTAGCGGAAATGAACACCTGTTTAGGCCAGGTGCTGGCTAGCGGAGTAGAACACCTGTTTAGGTGAGGTGCTGGTTAGCGGAGTAGAACACCTGTTTAGGCGCGGTGCTGGCTAGCGGAGTAGAAACTACCTCGAACTTCCTTAATACTTGATGCAGAGACATAAAAATGGTATCCACGAGTTCATCTGACTCTGGGGAAGTCATTACCAAAATCCAGAAGTATCCCTTTAAGGAAAGGTAAACACAGAATCATGAATGGAGGAAATTCACCAGTCAAGCAGGCCAGGCCAGTCAGCCATTACATAAGGAGCCATCGCAGAGCAGAAAGCAGCATCTCCCTTTCTAGGGAGTTTTTCCTAGCCACCGTACTTCTACACCTGCATTGCTTGCTGTTTGGGGTTTTAGGCTGGGTTTCTGTACAGCACTTTGTGACATCAGCTGATGTAAGAAGGGCTTTATAAATACATTTGATTGATCTCTGCAGTGTGTTTACAGGCTTTTAAATGATTGCTCCAGTGAGAATAATGGCAGATAAAGATTGAAGAGGTGGGGATCAGGCTAGCGGAGGGGAGTGTGGACTCCTCTCTGTCTCCTTAAATGCGAAGAGCCGTAGCCTCACTGTTAGAGCGACAGCAACAATAACCATCAGAGTGCAGTATTCTGGCTGGGGCAGAGTAGGTGATTGATGACTCAGGCTCATCAGACCACATCAGGGGAGCAGATAGACTTTTTGAAAACTGGAGGGAGGGGGGACTATTTACCTGACATACAGTCATCGCTGAATGGAGAGAGAGAGAGAGACAGAGAGAGAAAGAAAGAGAGAGAGAGAGAGAGAGAGAGAGAGAGAGAGAAAGGAGTAAGAGAGAATGAAAGAACGAAAGAAAGAGCTGACTATGATATAGTCAGCTACAGGTACAATAACACTCAACCCAAACAACTCTGCTCTGCCTAAACTATCCCAGGTTTGGATAATTGAGCCTCCATGATCTTTGTTCTTCTTTCTTCTCATAAGCTGAGTTAATAAGCTCAGTAAAACAGGAAATTGAGAAGTTCTCAGTGTTACTCTAGATAAGAGCTTCTCTGAATGATATTCTGCCAACAGCCACATCACACACTATTCATTTATTAATATTTTTGGCATGGCCTATTATAGTGATAAGGGATTGGAATTTGATTAAGAGTAGATCAGTTTACCTGATAGCTAATGTCTGCTCTCTCTGGTAATTGTTGTCTCCCTGACCTTCAACTGTCACTTCAGTTTTTTGTACAGTGTATAATTAATATGCTAGAATCAATAGGAGCCAAGGAAGACATCTCTTTTGACGAGGCCATTGATGTCAACATGGAAGGTTTCAACTGCAAACACAAACATATACAATCACACACAACACACTCATTCTTGCTCGGTTGCACACACACATACGCATGCACACTCATACTATTCCTTGAGGTCTGAAAGCCACATGAGTAATACAATCCTAATGCACTCTTAACTGAGAGTATCCATCAATATTGATTGATAAGGCCCCTGACCAAGAAATCTATCTCCATGTTTGCTGCTGCTGCCAGAGCAAATGGTTCAGACAGGACTTCTTAATTAGGCTGGGCTGGACAGGACTTCTTAATTAGGCTGGGCTGGACAGGACTTCTTAATTAGGCTGGGTTGGACAGGACTTCTTAATTAGGCTGGGTTGGACAGGACTTCTTAATTAGGCTGGGTTGACAGTACTTCTTAATTAGGCTGGGTTGGACAGGACTTCTTAATTAGGCTGGGTTGGACAGGACTTCTTAATTAGGCTGGGTTGGACAGGACTTCTTAATTAGGCTGGGTTGGACAGGACTTCTTAATTAGGCTGGGTTGGACAGTACTTCTTAATTAGGCTGGGTTGGACAGGACTTCTTAATTAGGCTGGGTTGGACAGGACTTCTTAATTAGGCTGGGTTGGACAGGGCCCAGCCATGCAGACACTTCATATCATCTGAATAGTGCTTCACAGTTGATATGAAATCTGTTACACAGAGGCCTTGAGCTCTGCACTTTTTCTACTCCATCAGATTCAGGATGATACACTTGTGAGGAGATTACAGTACGTTCACAGTGACAACTTAAGGCGTGCAAATGTTAAAGTTTTAATGAATGGATTGAAAAACAGTAAAAAACGCAGTCCAACTTTACTTAGTTGTTAATAGAAGGCTATGCTCTTCAGACATCATCATAGTAATCATAACAAACTTTAATTATGAAACAGGCTTTAAAATGGAATCGCTGTCACGCTTGTGAGGTTTTGTTTCTGTTGCTGAGAACACATGGAACACAGAACAAGGGAAACCCTTTGTTAGAGGGGACTACATTAAACCAACACAACCCTTGGCCTGTCACACACACACATCAGCTGTTTTACCCACAGACAGGCACACAAGGACACACAACCCTGTGAGAGAAGAGTCAGTGGGAATCCATATCAAATGCAACTCCCATTGCGTAACCAATAGCCAAAACCAACTGAAGGGTAAACCCCACAGTTATGCAAGCACAACAGATAAGATAGTGTGATAATTGATGCATGGGGAGAGGAAACTTTGCCTGCAGCAGACCTTTACATGTTGGGACAAATGTATCTGTCAAACACTTTCAGAATATTTGAGCTGCGCTTGATGTAGTTGACCAGATGCCAGTACAATGGAACTATTGTAATAGCCCAAAAAGTGCAAACTCCAAGCCAAATCAAGCATATCTCAATAATCAGATCTGATTACTATGCATTTGACCCAGGCCTGGTATTGGTGACTTAATGTACCACCTGAACGTTGAGTGAACCCCCCCAGTTCATAACTAACCAGAATTAACAGCTAGGAACCAAAGGTCAATTTCTGTTATCAGAAATCCTGAACTCTGCCAAACACCTTATATTCCTTTTGGACCTCTTTATATACTAAAAGCAGGTGTGAAAAGTAAGCCAATATGGTCCGGCAAAATAAATAGTGGGGGTACGCCGTACCCGTAAATCACAATAATTAACACAAAATGCCAAGGAAACTACAGCATAGACGATTACAACATTATCTAACATTAGCGCATGTCAGCCACATAAAAAATGTGTGGTACACGCCCTTACATTTTCTTAAAGTGGAGATGAGTGGCTGATACCGAGACACTGTGGAGAGTAATGGATGCACCAATTCAGGCTACAAGTGTAGGCCTAATGAAAATAGCAGAATGTCACTACAATACACGTTTTGGTGTTTTGTAACAGATGAGCAATGTTTGGATACTAAAACATTTTTGTGAGTTGACAAAAGTGTGTGGGTAGCCTACAGAAGTGCTTTTTTGAAGTGATTGTTTTACAAACAGATAAAAACATCATGACTGGTTGTGTTTATGTTACATAAAAAATTAATACATGTTAAAAGTTATATGACAAATGTACTAGGACTACTAGGCCCACAGAGATCCTATGAAATTAATAGAGATTCTATAAGTAATTCTATGATTACATCTATAAAAAACGTTTGCATGTATCACCTTGCACACTCAGGGAGTGCGTACCGATAAGAAATTAAATCTACCTTCACACGTGAATAAAGGTACCATTAATCCTTATCTTGAGTGGATTACATTTGGATTATTAATCTCACATTGACTACCGTAATGGGTTTTATATACCGATTTTACAATTAAAAGATATTTGTTGAAAAAGACTCTGGACTTCACAAGGATAAGCCAGATCATACATTCTGCCAATCGTCCACTGGTTTAATCTTGGTAAAGCTAATCTAAACCTCTGAAGTGAAGAGCATACAGTAGAAATAGCTTCCACCATTGGGTTACATGAGACCAGGATTTATGATCGTATTATCTTTCTGGACTGAACTGGAGGAACCCTTTGGGCTTTGTCATCCTCAGTCTGTCAGTAAAACAAACGGTAAATTCTCTTCTTAGGTCTTTTAAGGATTGCTTACGCAACAAACAGTCAGATTCTCTCTCTATCTCGACAGTGCCTCTCATCAGAGCACTAATCTATCAAACACATTTTAGGCCAAATCCCTATTACTGATGAAACTGGAAGTCAAGTACATCTAACTAGTATATTGGCAGTGACAGTCACAAATGACTAGCTGAGAGGGCTAGGTTCTGGGATACAGAGAAGGTTCAGAAGATCAGAAGACTGTCCTTTCTTCCCCATGGCCCAGCCAATAAAGCTTGGTTAAACCAGTGAATGCTCGCCCACGGTGACACATATGAGCTTCTTACTGATGCTGCTGGTGGACTCATTTACCTTTGGGATTCTGGGAACAGAAGACAGAGGCTGGGCCAATTAGAGAGAAAACAGGCTGTTTGTTTGGCATTAGAAAGACAGGAAGAGAATCCACATGAACAACTGTAGAGGCATGTTAAATAACCCTGAGGTCTGAACAGTAAATGTGTTGCGTGATAACGATCGATTCATCTAACCCAGGGTAGAGGGGATGGCATTTGAATTATACCCTTCTTATGAATGTAACTGTAATCCATCCAGTTTATTAGTACAACCTTTTATTGTGAGAGGCCTCGGACAGCTTTTAAACACGCGTATCCAACCCAGGTTGGCCGTGGAGACTAAAAAGCATATTACTGTAGCTCACAGAACTAAACGCTGGGCTCTGGGAGCGAACACCAGTCTTCAGGTCTATTAACGCAGGATAGTTCACTCATCCACCTCTGCTAGAATTCGCAACCTCTGTAACCCCCAGCAGCTGTGTGATTCAAGTCACAGCACCAATGTGACCAACTGTGTATCGATTCCAGGTCTTCTGCCCAACTCTAATACTTAGACTTGGTAGGGCATTACGACTCTTTATGGCATGGTCACAAAGACTTCATGAATGCTAAATGATACATTATCACAAATCTCTCTAAGTAAACCATACCTTTTCCATTTGATGCAGCAATTTAAAAAAAATTAAATGTAACCTTTATTTAACTAGGCAAGTCAGTTGAGAAGAAATTCTTATTTACAATGACGGCCTACACCGGCCAAACCCGGACGACGCTGGGCCAATTGTGCGCCGCCCTATGGGACTCCCAATTACAGCCGGTTGTGATACAGCCTGGATTCAAGCCAGGGTGTCTGTAGTGACACCTCTAGCACTGAGATGCAGTGCATTAGACCGCTGCGCCACTAAGAAGCCCTACATTACATGGACACTAATCAGATCCAAAATAGTCCTGCTGACCAAACCTTTGACCAATACATGTCCTGTATGTGGAGAGCCATCATGATCACCAGGAGGTTTACAGATCTCCCACTGGTGTGGACTGGGCCCATTAGCAGCCCCTGAGCCCAGCAGAGGTGACTGATGCGATACGACATGGGCTTTCACTGAGCCCGTCCGACCGTCAAACATGCTGTCACCACACAGACAACATTGAACTGCACAGTCAGTCTGCAGCCCACGGTGCCCATAAACACTGTGAATATGTTAAGTCTGTTTATATTCACACAGTCTTCTTTATTAGGGTACACAATTAAGTGAACAGGCAGTAAAGCAGGCAGTAAAAACCTCCCTGTCCATAGCCTGCTGTTTGTATATGCATAACTTATTGGTGTGAGGGCATGTAGTTTATAATATGGACATACTCATACGGCATACTACTGTTATGGGGAAAAGAATGGACTGACATGCATTGCACTAAAGAGTTCTCTGCCTAGGAATTATGACTGCTTCAATGAATGCATCTATTTTCACAGGTCAGATGATGACATCCACATGCCTCCTCATTAGTGAATGTGCTCTAGTACTGTGTGCAAACAGAAAATCACAGACTACAACCTAATATCTGTTGACAGCTCACATCTGACTAGACAGCGGTCAGTATTACCCATATCAAAGGTTATGGTTATGGCAGTTTTTATAAAGAATCGCATTTTCCATCACACATCATGTAGCTAGAGAACTATGCTCATTATGTATTCTATTGTTATTACAGACAAATGTCGAGTTCTGCCAGGAATCAGGACATAAATTAAAACTTAAGTTGGACAGTGGTCCTCGTGTGACCATATCTGGTCGTCTTTCCAAGGGCGTTGCCGTTCTGATGATGGCTAATCACATTTCCCTTCCTTTGTATAGGCTACCGTTACATTGTAGCCATACGACCTCGATATGGCGCTCTGACAGTGATACATATTCCATGCATTATGAACCAAAGATGACAACAGTAGACCATAGATTTATAGAACCATACTTGAAATAAACACATGGTCAACAGAGTCATGTTTTTCTAAAATAAATAGATACTTTATTTACCTCTTTCCTTCTGCTCTCTGCCCCGGGTCTGGTGATCAGAGCCGTGTCACCGCAAACCACCGCAGCATCCTCCACGAACACACAGTCCGGGAGCGACTCGTCGGCGGGGAGTTCGATCACCTCCAGCCCGAGTTTTTGCTTCAGAACCCCGACGTATACCTCATGTTCTCGCTGAGCTTTCTCCAGGTCCACGTCCGAAACGTTCATCCTCAGTGCCTCTTTGGCAAGGGATGAGGGGATAGCACGAACAACGGCGTGAGTGAAGTTACCAAAATCTGCCATCACACCAGCCATGTTCCGTTGATTGTTGTTACCCTCAAATTGCTCAAACAATTAGCTCGAACAGTAGGTTATTTTAAATATATGAGAGCGAATGTTGTGGTTGTCTTTCTGTTGATTTAGCTTTGTTCGTTTGTTTTTTCTTTTGGTTCTTTTTTTATTTACTAAACTGACAGCTCAACTCAAATAGGCAACAAGCAAGAGACAACAGTTTGATGACGCGCACTAACGAACAATCACGTGAACGAATGTAACAGCTAGTATCGATTCCCGGTGAAGCCACAGCACAGCCCGACATGTGACAGACAATGTGGCTCGTAAACAGCACAAGCAGATTGAGACGCTCTGGCTGGCGCTCAGTTACTTTGTAACAACTTTCTATTACTTTGTAACATCGTTCTATCATCGACGAACAAATGGGTTACAAAATCACCACAAACGCTTTACATAAAATGTCAGTTAAGGCTAAGGCTAGTGCATAATCATTAATCAACTCGTTATTAAAATGTAGGCTACAGCCACGTAGGTGATTTTTCATTCAAATAGCAAATCTTAATGTGTAATTTCATAACAATATTTTGCAAAGTTGATAAAGATTATGGTCACTGTCATCTTTGGCGTATTATTGCAATAGGCCTACCTGCCAGTTTAGCAAGTGTCAACGCCAAAGCAAAACAAAATAAAATTTTCTTCATGTAAGATACATTTATATGGGTGTTATGAAACCATTGAGCTCTCAACTATTGACAGTAATTTCCTATCCCTGGGTGACAATAACCCCTCCTCCCCTGCTCAGAACAAAGTGTGCTTCTTTGACAAGCTATTCCAAGCCATGGTGGCATTTCCACTAATGATTTACCCAAAAGGCTCAGACTCAATGGGCATGGCCTCAGTGGACCTGCTCTGACTTGGAGCCAAGGCCATGGGCACTGGTACTTTTCAGCTGTGAAAACATGGGTTAACACTTTCCACCATTAACACCTTCCCACAAGGAACTGTCTTGATGCAGAGGTTGTTGATTCTGCTCTTCACAAGTCCTCAGTGTCAGCCCTAGCTATATGGAAACAAAGTTACCAAAAAAGAACACTAGTGCTTACATTAACACAATCACTGGTGACACACTGGTGCTGCACATCCCTTTCCTATAAAGCTGCATAATGGGGTTGAGACTACAGCGTCCCCCAGCATATCACAGTGTACGGCAATAATGGAATAACAATGAACAAAACACATATTTCTGAATAATTTCTAATGCCAGCGTCCACCAGAATTTTATTTTCACAATGAATGGGAATAACAGATTTCACATCCACACTAAAATATGAACAAAGCACATATTTAATTTCTGTTATATTGGTCGTCTTAATATAACACTCATAAGAGACTGGTGGGAAAGGAGAGTTGAGAGTTCTTCAGCTTCTTATGGCCAGTGAATGAGGGAGTGTATTGTATCTATCCTGCCCTGTGCTCAGTGTGCAGACCAGGCAATGAAGGTATTCCTATTCCCTGTGGTGCCATCTAAGGAAGCCTCTGGGGTCGGCATTGAATGGAATGTTTATCCAGATTTCCCATAGCACATTCTTACATACCTTATGTCTTTTCTTGTTCCAGATCCCTTCAATTATCCTGACTGGACTCCCTAGACTGACAACACACTAAATTATTCCGCTACGCTGACCTTCGCTACATACTTTAGTCTGGGACTGCCATCATTGAAGTCTTTTGTGGTGACAAGGGACGTTGTACAAAACAAAGTCATCAGCGATTGGATCGTCTCTAACTAATCAGAGTATCAAACCCAATGACGAATGTTCAAACTGCCACTTTACCCACTTGTCTTCGGGCTCTGGTCCAACCCGTCGGTTTCTGGACCAATCAACGTGAGCAAGACAAAGGAGCTGATCGTGAACTACAGGAAAAGGCGGTCCAAACACACCAAGACAGTCGTGAAGAGGGCACGACCACACTTTTTCCCCCTCAGGAGACTGAAAAAATTTGGCATGGGTCCCCAGATCCTCAAAAAGTTCTACAGCTGCACCATCGAGAGCACCCTGACCGGTTGCATCACCGCCTGGTATGGCAACTGCTCGGCATCTGACCATAAGGCTCTACAGAGGTTAGTGCGTATGGCCCAGTACCTCACAGGGGCCAAGCTTCCTGCCATCCAGGACCTATATACTAGGCGGTGTCAGAGGAAAGCCCAAAAAATTCTGAGCCTGAGTGGCAGGCATTTTGCTTTGGGCACGCCAGACTCTCCAAAACCGTCACCTCACCTGCCGCTCCCTAAGAAGTCAAAGACTCCAGTCACCCAAGTCATAGACTGATCTCTCTGCTACCGCATGGCGAGTGGTACCGAAGCACCAAGTCTAGGACCAAAAGGCTCCTCAAAAGCTTCTACCCCCAAGCCATAAGACTGCTGAACAATTAATCAAATGGCCACCATAACTATTTACATTGACCCCCATTTGTTTTGTACACTGCTGCTACTCGCTGTTTATCTATGCATAGTCACTTTACCCCTACCTACATGTACAAATGACCTCGACTAACTTGTACCCCAGCACATTGACTTAGTACCGGTACCCCTGTATATAGCCTCGTTATTGTTATTTTATTGTGTTACTTTTTACTATTCTTTACTTAAATTTATTTGGTAAATATTTTCTTCAACTATTTCTTGAACTGCATTGTTGGTTAAGAGCTTGTAGGTAAGCATTTCACGGTAAGGTCTACACCGGTTGTATTCGTCGCATGTGACAAATAAAGTTTGATTTGAATCAGGCAGCCTCAAATATGTTCGTATTTGGTGACTGGTCCGGGAAGTACACAGATCCAGACTCATTGCAGAGAACAAACTAACGTCTGTGGGCGTGGCTTTTGGCTGGAGAAAGGAGTCGGGGTAGCCAGGCAATGGACTCCCTGCTTCGTCAAAATCCACATTGTATATGTCTGACATGGTCTGCCCTAGAAAAAAGTATTTGGGTTAGACTGAAGGAAACCCCTCGTAGGCATACCTGGTACATTCTGAGAATCTGTGTACATCCCAAATGGCACCCTATTCCCTATATAGTGCACTACTTTTGACCAGAGCTCTATGGGAGCCCTATGGGCCCTGGTCAAAAGTATGCACTATAAAGGGAATACGGTACCGTTTGGGACGCAGACTCTGAGATTTGCCATAAAAATTTGTGAAAGGCAGAGACGCCCCAACAATACCAACCTTTACTCTCACTAGAGCAACAAGTCATGCTAACACAGGGATACTATGTCGTTTTCAGCGGCACATAAGCTTAAGGTTACGGCAAAGGCGCCAAGTCTTCCTACTGAATCGGATTCCTCTTACACAACAGAAGTACAGTAGTGCAGTGTTTACCCTACCATTGTATAGATGGGGCGGGTCCTCCCACCTATCTCACTTACCCACTGCCTAAAAGAGTTTGGCTTCTATTGGTTTCAATGGACAACTTTGGTGCAATGTTGTTTTGGAGGCTTTTGCACTCCTGGATATAAATCTGGTAAAAACTATTTTTATTTTTTTAAATGAGCAGTAGGCAATGGTCTGAAGCCAACAAAGAAAGGAAAGTCACATGAGCTTTTACCTACTACAGTATATATGGTCTATAAAAAACAAATAAAATGTTATTCGTCACATGTGCCAAAAACAATAGGTGTAAGAAAAATTTCCTAAATAAACAAAAGGAAAAATAGTAACACAAAATAATGTGTATGCAGAATGCTTAGGATTCAAACCTTCTCAAACAGCCTAATTCATACTCTTAGAGGAGGTGCTCCCACAATAATGTGATTTGTACCTCATACAAGTTATATTATTGGATTCTTTAAACACCACACTAATCCAATTCCACTAACTTACGGTTTTTATTATATGAAACCAAGTTTTGCTTTTATACTTATAATACCATCATGCTTGATTGAGCGAGCCGTTTTGGCTTGTAATAATATGGTGCCTGTCTGTATTTACTTAAACCTTTGCTTTAGCAATACATATCTAATTGAGATTTTATTTTATTTAACACTTTTTTTGTGTTGACACAGTCAGTCATATATGGAGGTCTATAGAGGCGATCTCCTTTTCCTGATTTCCGTAATCATTACCTTACCTGTGTAATATTGACATAAGCTCAGAAACACATGGTCCTGGTCTATCAATTGCTGTGCTGATCAGTGGGTAGTTCATTACCTCTGTCAAATGAATATGGAGCTTAAAGTTGTGTGTACTTGTATTTATTTTTGCAATACAGATGGGGACACTACAATAATACACATTTACAATAAGCCGATATCTAAAAATATATACAGCCCATAGATATACACCGAGTATAACATTTCTGTATTGACCTCGCTTTGTGCACAGGGGCTGAGACAGGAAAGGGATTTCCCAAACGGTTGCCACAAAGTTGGAAGCACCGAATCGTATAGAATGTCATTGTATGCTGTAATGTTGAGATTTCCCCTTCACCGGAAATAAGGTGCTTAGCACAAACCATGAAAAACAGCACCAGACCATTATTCCTCCTCCACCAAACTTTACCATTGGCACTATGCATTCGGGCAGGTCGCGTTCTCCTGGCATCCGCCAAACCCAGATTTGTCCGCCGGACTGCCAGATGGTGAAGCGTGATTCATCACTCCAGAGAACGCGTTTCCACTGCACCAGAGTCGGCGACCTTTACATAACTCCATCCGATGCTTGGCATTGCGCATGGTGATCTTATGCTTTTGTGTGGTTGCTCGGCCATGGAAACCCATTTCATGACGCTCCCGACGAACAGTTAATGTGCTGACATTGCTTCCAGATGCAGTTGGGAACTCGGTAGAGAGTGTTGCAACCGAGGACAGACAATTTTCACATGCTAAGCACTCGGCGGTCCCGTTCTGTGAGCTTGTGTGGCCAACCACTTCACAATAACAACACTTACAGTTGACTGGGGAAACTCTAGCCAGGCAGAAATTTTAAGAACTGACTTGTTGAAAAGGTGGCATCCTATGACGGTGCCACGTTGAAAGTGACTGAGCTCTTCAGTAAGGCCATTCTATTGCCAATGTTTGTCTATGGAGATTGTATGGCGGTGTGCTCGATTTTATACACCCGTTAGAAACGGCTGTGGCTGAAATATCCAAATCCACACATACGTTTGTATATATAGTGTAGCTTCACCTTGACTCACCTGGTCAGTCTGTCATGGAAAGAGCAGGTGTCCTTAATGTTTTGTACACTCAGTGTGTGTTATATATATATATATATATATATATATATACACACATACACACACACACACACACACAGTACCAGTAAAAAGTTGACACCTACTTATTCAAGGGCTTTTCTTTTTACCATTTTCTACATTGTAGAATAAGTGAAGACATCAATACTAAGAAATAACACATGTAGTAATCATGTAGTAAGCAGAAAGGTGTTAAACAAATAAAAATATATTTTATATTTGAGATTCTTCAAAGTAGAAGATTTGCCTTGATGAAAGGTTTGCACACTTGGTATTCTCTCAACCAGCTTCATGAGGTAGTCACCTGGAATGCATTTCAATTAACAGGTGTCCCTTGTTAAAAGTTAATTTGTGGAATTTCTTAATGCGTTAGTTGTGTTGTGACAAGGTAGGGGTGATATCAATCCGGAAATGTTCAAGAACTTTCTTCAAGTGCATTCGCAAAAACCATCAAGCGCTATGATGAAACTGGCTCTCATGACCGCCACAGGAAAGGAAGACTCAGAGTTTCCTCTGCTGCAGAGGATAAGTTCATTAGAGTTACCAGCCTCAGAAATGTCAGCCCAAATAAATGCTTCACAGAGTTCAAGTAACAGACACATCTCAACATCAACTGTTCAGAGGAGACTGTGTGAATCAGGCCTTCATGGTTGAATTGCTGCAAAGAAACCACTAGTAAAGGACACCAATAAGAAGAAGAGACTGTCTTGGGCCAAGAAACACGAGCAATGGACATTAGACTGGTGGAAATCTGTCCTTTGGTCTGATGAGTCTAAATTCGCGATTTTTGGTTCCAGCCGCAGTGTCTTAGTGATACGCAGAGTAGGTGCACGGATGATCTCTGCATGTGTGGTTCCCACCCTGAAGCATGGAGGAGGAGATGTGATGGTGTGGGGATGCTTTGTTGGTGACACTGATTTATTTAGAATTCAAAGCACACTTAACCAGCATGGCTACCGCAGCATTCTGCAGCGATACGCCATCCCATCTGGTTTGCGCTTAGTGGGAATATCATTTGTTTTTCAACAGGACAATGACCCCAAACACACCTCCAGGCTGTGTAAGGGCTATTTGACCAAGAAGGAGAGTGATGAAGTGCTGCATCAGATGACCTGGCCTCCACAATCACCCAACCTCAACCCAATTGAGATGGTTTGGGATGAGTTGAACCTAGGGATGAGTTGAACCTAGGGCTGTGGCAGTCACAAAATTGTCAGCCGGTGATTGTCTCACGGTAATTGACCGTTAATTAACAAACATATTTAGCGTCTCCTGGCTTCCAGACAGCCATTTAAAAAAGTCTAATAAATCCATGTAATATAGCCTACACCTTCACAATAAATCCATTATTTATTTTAGACAGGTCTAAAGAAGCATGAAGAAGAAGAATAGCATACTCCGTATTGTCCTTATGTTAGGTCCTGATGTGTCTATGCCAATTGGCTGTGGGCTACACTAGTTCATTTAGCAGACAATATTTGCTTATAATTCCAAGTTATTATTTAATATAGTATGAAGAATACAATTGAACAAAGATGAATAAAATAAATGTGTTTGCCAACTATTTGAGCGTGCGCACATGCGACTATTCTGTGTTGAGCGGTTAACAAAGAAATAGGTACTCCTATATGCTTAATTTAGAGATATTAATATAACTTTAGTTGTTCTACAAACGTTGGGCTATATGTTTAGATGTTTAATACATTGTAAGGCTGCATGATGAGACTAATGATGATTTGAAAAAAGTCACTTGAAAGACATGAGCTCTGCTTTGATTTTTTTAGCACAGGCTGTACACACTTCAACAGTCTCTCATTCACAATATGACAAACTTGATAATGCCTAGAATTTCACAGCGGCATCCCCTTTGTGTGGCCGTAATGCACTCTAAAAGAATCCATACCGTTTGCGGCCAGTGGCTATTGTGCCCTTCTCCCTGAGTGATGCAAGCTCCATCACGTGATCGGGTCTTTTTACAGGCTACAAGTGAAGACAGACCCATCGGCGACGCAACTGCGCGTGTCCTTATCCAATTGCGAGGTGCATATTGAAGATATTTGAAGAACGATCCAAATTTACTTTTTGTCAGTCTACAAGATGAGTAGGCCTAATGAACAGCAAAAGCACTAGCCTATGTCAATCTACTATCCCCCATAGTACAAAAGTTGACACATTCTATTCTGTGTGAGAAATAAATATTCCAAACATAGTCTGGGACAGCTGTGGGATGCGATAGATCCCAAATTAATACAACCACTAGCATAAAAAACGATTTTATGCAATGTGGCTGACACAACAGATCAGAACATTTAGCTTAAAATGTTGATAGGCTATTTCTTCTCATAAGCGCAGCAATGCACACATGGTAGTAGGCTATAAGCGGGAATGTTTCATTAGTGGAAAACACCAAGTGACCGCAAATTCAATTATGCATGTAATGCTTTTATTATAAAGGTGCATTTTTATAGTGAAAATTATCTTCCAAACTTGAAACTCATGCTCTGTTTATATATGCCAATTAGGCTGACGTGACGTGCAAATGAGCGATAGAAAACTGATCGTGCAAATGTCACCCGCAAAATGCCACCCTGGGTGGCTGCCCATGTCGCCTATAGCTAAATCCAACACTGGTAGTAGGTCAAAGCTGTGTGCTGCAAGGCTTCAGACCAATGCCTACTTCTCACTTAAAACATATTTTTTTGTTTTTAATTTCCATGGTTTTTACACTGGAAGGTGCTTTTCTGTTAAAGGTGCGTTATACAAAATGTCCACATGCAAAGACAGATTTTTTTTTTTAGCAACCAAGCATCCAATGGCAGTGCTATTGTAACCTTTAATTTGTCCTCTGCCAAAAGTTTGGGCCTTAATGGCACAGGTGGTGCTTGCATAAAAGCAAGGGTTGCTGGTGTAAATCCTGGTCTGCTGGCTGTTGCCCTCTAGTAGCTCAAAAAGATTACATGAGTATACTACAATCATACAAATATCATTCCCATTCTTCATCATTTATGGAGTGGGCTACAGTAGAGAAAGTGGTTCCACCTCTTCCAGATTCCATAGCAGTCTTTCTTTTGCCAGACAGAAGCACACAACAAACATCCGTTACGACTGTAGGTAAAACAGGCTCAGGAATAGAAACATTACCATGGAAGAAGAGCTAACTCGTGACTAAGCTGAGTGTACATAAGAACACTCCATAATTCACTGAGCTTCTGTCCCAGAGTTCCATGAGCTGACATGGAAAGGAAACTTCTACAACGCCCACTGCATAATGCAGTTATGACACATACGTTGACAAAATATGTTATTGTTATCCTTTGTTTGAACAGGCAAACAGCCTGTCATATTGGTCCTGTTCTGTTTTATACTAGTGTATAGGACAATAGACTGGGATGCAGTGAGTAAAGAAAATAAAAGCAGAGCCATTGCACTGCCACTTTCTCATAAGGGGGGGCAGGAAGAGGTGGGTGGAAAATATGATGATTGCCATTAGACATTACTACATGGATACGCATGTCCAGCCCTGGTTGCCTGGCGATGTTTACAGAATGGGTAATTACGGAATGAATATCGTTATGGGATGTTATTCCATGGTTCCATGGCGCACAATGACAGTACTGTTTCCTATAACATAGTATTCCCTCATAAGGCGAAAAGGAAAGAATCAGAACAACATGCCTGGCAGAGCAGAACAATGATAATCAGAAGCATCTCACTGAGTTCATAGGGTTAAACAACACAGAGAGACTAAGTAACGAGGTCAGAGGTCATAATGGATATTGTAATGGCAGGATGGCACAGGACACATTTGACATTAAGGGCCAATTGATGTTTGGGAAACAAGTGTCATCACTATCATTTAAATCAGATGACATAGGTTTTACTTAGGGCTAGATGTGCAGTGTGCACACAACACAAACCTAAATAAGCAAAACTCACATGGGCACGTGCCACTCAAAATAGACATTTGTTGATGCCAACTGTGAAGTGGTGACATAATGCCAGTGTCACATTTCATGAGCTTTAAATGTCTGTCTGGTTTAATCAATGAAGATTCACAAGCTTTTTGGTGAATGACTAAAGATATACCCACATACACCTCAAAAGAACTCAAACAATGAGGAAAACAGTGACAGTGAGGAAAATGTTGACAATATGTCAACAAAGTTAACCATAGCATAACACCATCTAGTGTCTTAAACTGGAAGTATGAAAATGTAGACAATTGACAATAAAAATAAAACACGCATCAAGATATGGATATTGGATATGCTCTATAGTGGGTACACAAATAATGATTGTCAAGCGGTCGAACTTACAACGTCAGATGGAAAGGTGACAACGATTCAATTAAGATACTTCAATATATTTATACAGTATAAGAACAAAGTGATAAAGCAATTGCGTTTCCACAAGATTTTAAAACAAACTGATTAGTAAATTAAAGTGAAACAGACAAACTCACCGGAGGGAGATTTATCCGTGGTCTTGACAACGATTCTCCGTTAGTTATTTGTTCAGCGCTCTCTCAGTAAGTATCACGTCATATAAGTCTAAGTATAAAGTTACTCAAAAAATATTTCCGACTCACGGGTTAAAAAAAACTTTAGGGATAGTATCAATAGGGTATTATTGTCATATCGTTCTCCGGTTAACATTATTGTGGCTGCAAATAACCCCGTTTTTCAACCATTTGCCTTTCTTGGTCAAATCCTGTTTGCAATGATTTCGAATCTCAATTTCGACAAAATGTCACTTATTTGAAACGCAAATAATAGGACTATGAAATGGTTGGGTATGTTCTCCCCAAACCAACATCGTATGTGGAATATTGGATCACTGTTGATTATTTTTTCAAAACGTGATGGACAGATTGCGTAAAAAGTAAATTAACCCAAGGAGGAATGCTAAGGAATTTCCTGCATGAAGAACATATTTAACAACCCTTTAAGCTGTCAGGAATGCTTTGTGGTTGGCTAGAGGGAGAAATATGTTAATAATGTAGCCTTCTGCCATACCAAATATGGCAACATTGTTACGTCTGGAGTGTGGTTCGCATCTGGAAATGCTTAGAATGAAGGCGAGAGCAGGCCAAAAATAGAAGCCGTAAACTTTATTTCTCCCATTCCTCTCAAACGCGCACAAAATTTCCGAATTCCGGGACGTCTTTCTCCTAAACTGTGAACAGTTACAGTACATTTAGAATAACGGAAGTAATGTATTGATATAGGTGCTATAATAAGACCATTCTCCGACAGAATGATTCTCATCATGAGAATCGAATCTCGCAACAAATTCCAAGATAATTTACGAGGTGAAGCAGTGACAGCATGACAATATCATACCTTTTAATAGCTTTGGCAACTGTTGCATAACTGACCGCAATAAGAGGTTGTAAAATAATGTATAATATAAACAATCTATACACATGTTATAACACAGTAAACACCGACATCAAATGGAAATAGAAATGGAAAAGCCAATATTACAGTATTGTTTATTTTTCTTTTCAATATTATCTCTCAATGTGAAGTTAAAATAAGTCGAAACAAACAGATCAAACTGCTTAGATTTTTTTTTATCCCACTTCTAAATGAAAGAAAATGTGTACCCTAAGCCATGGCTGATAACATAACAGCTGTGAACTTGTGAGAAAACCAATAAAGCAAAGCAAAGGAGAAAGGAGGATAGTAGAGACGGGAAACGGCGAACGGAAAGAAATTGTTCAGTTCTAGGGGAAAATGTATTTTTGAAAAAAGTTAGACAGGGTGGTGCTTAGCTTCGATGGAAAACGCGCCAAGAAACATTCCTCGCATAGTTTTGGAACAGTTCAGCAGTCAGCCAACAACGACGTCAGCTTTCACTACAGTATAAAAGACGGGAGGTACTCTGCTTCAGCAGACTGCAACTTGCAACCAGAGCAACTCTTAAGCCTCTACTCTCCAACAAACCAAATCGCTACAGACGAGACGACTGACCGCTAAACTTAGGATAAAAAATACATTTGCAAAGACTTATAGCAAGATATCGTAAAGGGAATAGCAAAATAAAATATTTGATTGAATAGGCTACGCAACAAAGAAAAACGCAAAGATGTTCATTTTCTCCATCGTCGTGATTTTAATTGGAACCTTCAATATGGTAAGTCATTTTCTCTAAACAATATTTCAGTTTAAAAGTTGTCTATTACTTTTTTTATAACTTTGAATAGATCGGAACGAATACTAAATGTATGCGTTATTGTCTGGGGAATACAATGTAACGTTATCACACGTTTGGAAACCTGTTGCAATCACATCGTTGTATATGAACCGCACTGTTTGAAAATACTAAATAAGCTATGTAAATACAACCTGAACATGTTTTAAGATGTTGCTTACAAAGTATATATCATTAACGAGCTCTGTTATCTGCGCAGGTTCTTTCCTCTTCTTGCCCTTCGGTATGCGAGTGCCCGATGGAGCTGCCCAGGTGCGCGCCTGGTGTGAGCCTCGTAGTGGATAGCTGCGGGTGCTGCAAAGTCTGCGCGAGACAACTCAACGAGGACTGCAGTCTGACAGAGCCTTGCGACCACACCAAAGGACTCGAGTGCAACTTTGGGGCCAGCTTCGGTGCTATGCGTGGCATCTGCCGTGGTAGGTGTCTATTTCCAATCCTGCTTAGATCTGAATAATGCTAGTTTGGTAGTTTGCAACCTTGAGTAAAGTTATATGGTAGAAAGATAAGCTAGTGGTATTTTTACTTGCGGGAATAAGAGGACCATGTGATTTCAACTCTAAGGAATTTAACTCAGCACCTCAGTCTAAACTCTAAAGTACAAACATCCTGCTCTGGAAGAAAGTGATCCCCCCTCAGTGGTTCCTGTCCTCTTGCAGCCCTAGCCTTCTGAATAATTTTTACAGTTTAAACCAAGCCTCCCTCAGACAGCATGTGATCTGTGATGTCTACAGCAGACACTAGTCTACTGAAAAGTGGAATAACAGCCATTTACCCCTCTCTTCTCCTCCACAGCTAAGTCAGAGGGAAGACCCTGTGAATACAACAGCAGGATTTACCAAAACGGAGAGAGCTTCCAGCCTAACTGCAAGCACCAGTGCACATGCATCGATGGGGCTGTGGGCTGCGTCCCCCTGTGCCCTCAGGAGCTCTCCCTGCCCAACCTGGGCTGTGCCAACCCAAGGCTGGTCAAGGTGGCAGGCCAGTGCTGTGAGGAGTGGGTGTGTGATGACAGAAAGGACACTGACATCATTGACAAGCTGTTTGGCAAAGACAGCATGACTGACGAGTCAGAGAGTGACCTCACCAACAGGAACGAGCTCATCGCCATTGTAAAGGGAGGACTCAAGTCTCTAGCTGGTAAGCAGCCTCTATCTATCAGTAGCAATTATGAATTTCAGCTGAATTTTTCCTATGCCTCAAATGTTGAAGCCCATGCCAGACCAGTTTCTAATGTTTTCTTGCCTTTTCTCCTTACAGCTTTCAGAGTGCAGCCTGAGAGCCACATGTTTGAGAGTCAGAAGTGCATTGTCCAGACCACTCCTTGGTCCCAGTGCTCCAAGACCTGTGGCACAGGCATCTCCACCAGAGTCACCAACAACAACAGTGAGTGCAAGCTGGTCAAAGAGACACGCATCTGTGAAGTGCGGCCATGCACCCAGTCTCCCTACTCCAGCCTTAAGGTAAGCTCAAGCCACCAAGACTAAACTGAAACATGGCATACAATCGAACAAAACCAACCAACACTGCTCAGCTTGTTTATGGAAACTCTTGACTGACTGTTTCTCTCCCCTTGTTCCTCCAACAGAAAGGAAAGAAGTGCAGCAGAACCAAGAAGTCTACCCAGGCTCAGAAGTTCACCTATGCCGGCTGCTCCAGCCTGAAGAAGTACAGGTCCAAGTACTGTGGATCCTGTGTGGACGGCCGCTGCTGCTCCCCCCAGCAGACCCGCACCATCCGGGTCAAGTTCCGCTGCGAGGACGGAGAGACCTTCAACAAGAACGTCATGATGATCGAGTCCTGCAAATGCAACTTCAACTGTCCCCATGCCAACGAAGCCTCCTACCCCTTCTACAGACTCTTCAACGACATCCACAAGTTCAGAGACTAAATCAATGTGATTGTGCAGAGAACCGACCCCTGAGAGATCCCAAAACAACATTGACAGACAGCCAATGGTGGTCCATCTAAAACGCAGGGGTCCAACTCAACCGCCAATGAACTATCAACTTCCTGTTGTAACTAGATTCCCAAGGAATTATAGGCTTGCATCATGAGGACTTAATGAAGTGCACTGTCTGCTGTGACCGAATCAGCATTCCAAATTAAGATTCGCTTCATACTACTGGAGCATCAGAGTAGCTTCGTTATGGAGCAAAATGTAAATTAACATGTGTAAATGACAATGTATGTTAATATCAATTCGTTGTGTAAATTTTAGACCGATAAGTACCAACCAGACATGACCCAAACAAACTTTAGACGTGTGTATATGGATGTTGTTTGGATATGCAGATACGTAATTTAATTAAGTATAACATGATTTTGTAACCTAATGAACCAAGACACCACATGTTACTGTGGTTACATACATGTTCGTGTTTTGTGGCAGCTAAGGACCTTCCCAACTTTATCAAGAAAGACAAAGCGAAACATATCAAATGAATGTTTTCATTATTGTTATTAATATTATTTATCAAAAATTGTAGGTACTTTATTTAGATATGTGTCATACTGGAGTAAATTGTAAAAATGATTTAATTTTATATGTTACAAAATAAAACAGATTTATTTATGAAATGTAAACACTATCTTTGTTTCCTTCTTTGATCAAACTGAAGTTGGCTACCAACAACACTGTTTTGACTAAACTGAACATATTCATTGCGATTAGTAAACAATTACCATCAGTACACTACATACATGTAGAATCCCATCTAGAGGGCAGGTCATACCTCCAGTAGTCCCATGGACAGTCCCATACTATATTCTCCAACAGAGCGATCGTACAGTGCTGATCCATTCTTATATAACATAACTGCAGACAGTTTCCAGGCCTTGAGACTGTTTGGTGCATTGGAATGCCATTGTAAAGCTCTGCAAGCCAAAGTAGTTTGCATTCACTATATCAGGCTAAGCAATGCACTTGACCAATTCAAAAAAAAAAAAAAACGATTAAATCCCAGCATAGCAATGAGCACAGAGCTATGCCAATAACCTTAAGTGCTACTAGTCTCCATGGTCTTGGATTAGAAGTAGCAATTCAAAGGGGACTGACTATGTGACCGTATTTTACACATGTTAAACACAACACAAAAAATGTACCTAATTTGCAGTGGTTGGATAGAAACTTTGGCCCTCTGGCACTAGGCAGGCTGCAGGGGGTTTGTGCTGTAAACACTCTGGAAAATCCAGATGAGATACAGCTTCCCAGCCTTAGGAAAAAAGACAATGGGTTGAAACGTGTGGAGGCTAATATTAGCAGAGGTAGGACAAGTAGCAGTGGTGGCGATATAGCTGTCCTTCCTTTTAGTTATAGTAGGCCCTCTTCTGCATCTGCTGAGAGGGTGGCTATACAGTATGTTTCCAAACACCTATGGCTTGAATAGGGGTGAGCAGATCAGTGCTCAGGGGCAACTTCTAAAGCCATAGGAGTGTTAAGCCTTGAGGATAGGACACAAACATACACGTGCACGCATGCACACAGTTTTTTTTATCCAGGTAGAGGGAAGGGAATGGCTCAGGAATGCAGCGGTGGCTCAGAAAGCAGACAGACATCCTGATGGGCGGCAGATGTTGGAAACGTTGGAGCAACATGTTCGCTTTAAGTCAGAGAAGCAGTCAGTCCTAAAAATACAAACACTAAGTGCTCGCTGCCACCCACAGAAGGTGTATCGTATCAAAACAGGGCATAGAAAAGCCATCTAACCGAGACCGCCACCGCAGAGCACCTACACAGAACTTGACTTTCCTGCAAGACTGGCGGAAATGACTATTAAGTGTGTATTTAATAGGAGGCAGTGCAGAACAGGTGCAGGGCACATCCCCCTCGGTTATGGTCAGGCCGCATACCGAACAGACTGCACGCTGCTGAAAGTTTGACAAATATTTGTCCAACAATTTTTTAAAATATATATTTTTTTAATAAGGCCTCAAGGTTTACCTTATCTTAAGGATGTATTTTGCCATTTCTACCAGTCAGATTTTCAATCAAAATACTTTAAGTAGTCTGTTTTGGTTTGTTAATTTGCCCAATTTCTTTTCTCTCCTCCTGAACTTAAGATAATATAATTTCAAACCCTGTTTTGTTCAGAAAGTGCAATCACACTTATCAACACAATGCACAACAACTGGCCACCGCAGAGAAGCTCCATCCATTCACCAGTCAACTTTATCTGAACAGAGTCGAGGAACTGGACCCAGAGACCCCATTGTTGTGAGAGAAGGGAAGAAAAGGGCACCAAAAGAGCAGAAAAACATTCAAATCCTCCTACACCCAGACACACACCACATCAGGCGCCCCTGGAATTAAATCACTCACCAACTACCTCACTCCTTGAACATAAAGTGTGTTTATATGACAAAGACATTAGCATGGAGGCTTCGTTAGGCACTACGTAATGCAGCGCGGCCCCAGAAGCTAATGGGGAATGGAGAGAGAGGGAGGCTCGGCCATTAGAGCATTACAGCATTCTGGAAGCTGCTGAGGCACTGATGTCATCTCTTTTATTGCCCCCTTGTCTATAACCTCAGGTTAATATACACTGTTATAGGGAACCCAAGGGTGAGAGGCACGGACGGTTTTAAACAGCCATTTAGAGTAGACCAAACGGAGAAACAGACCCACTTCCTCAAGAACAGGGCCATCTAGTGGCTTGTAGCAGTATAGCGGGAACATAACCAGCATGCTGTATGCACTGGCCAGTCTGAGATTTCACTTACATCAATTAGGGACATGACTGTCATTGAGAGAGATGACGTATCAGTAAGTCCTGACTGCATCCTGGCAGTGACTGTGTTGCACAACACCCTAACAAGTTGCCAAGTGTATTAGCAATATAAATGCCTCAGTCAGTTTCATCCCGGCCAGAGGAGTGTGATAATGCTGTCTGCGTTCGTTCTCACACCAGATGGAGAGGAGCAGGGCTGTTTAATGAGGGCTATGAAACAAAACAAAACAGAGAGAGAGTAATGGGGGAATTGGGTGGAGGAGGGAGTGAGAAGAGGGGAAAAGAGGCTTCAGCCAATATGTTCAGTAAGTTGAATACTGTTGAGTTGCTGTAATGTGTCTGGTGTGTAGACGCTGGATCAGGAGACAGACCAGACCGTAAAATGAATTAGATAAGATCTGTCCTCTATAGAATAACTTTAATCCAAAGTGTTATGTAATGTCGTAGGAACGCACTAGTGAGACGTCCACGGTGCGTGCATACATACAAGGTGCATTACACTGGTCTACAGAGATGTTAATATATAATTAACACAAGGCTTGATGCTTCCCCATGAAAAACAAATACATCACTGGACCAACGTGGACTTTTGTGAAGGATATTTAATGAAATATTCCCCAGGTTATCATTACCTAAAAAATATAAGCCATATCAAATAAATGTTATTTGTCACATGCGCCAAATTCAACAGGTGTAGACTTTACAGTGAAATGCTTACAAGCCCTTAACCAACAATGCAGTTAAGAAAAGTGTTAAGAAAGTATTCATTTAAAATAAACTGAAGTAAAAAATATAAAATAACTAATATTTAAGGAGCAACAATAAAATAACAGTAGGGAGGCTATATACAGGGGGTACCGGTACAGAGTCAATGTGCGGGGGCACTGGTTAGTCGAGGTAATATGTACACGTAGGTAGAGGTAAAGTGACTATAAATGGATAATAAACAGAGTAACAGTAGTGTAAAAATGGGGGCTTTGCAAATAGTCTGGGTAGCCATTTGATTAGCTGTTCAGGAGTCTTATGGCTTGGGGGAAAAACCTGTTAAGAAGCCTTTTGGTCCTAGACTTGGCGCTCTGGTACTGCTTGCCGTGAAGTAGCAGAGAGAACAGTCTGACTTGGGTGGCTGGAGTATGACAATTTTTAGGGTTTTCCCAAACACCAAACGCATCTGCTTCACACAGACCAACCAAGGATACAAAGGGAAGACAGACCAGGGAGGAGGAACAAAGAGAGCTGTCAGTCATTCATGCACTTTCAAACTTCTGTGCTGAGCCAATCTAAGTAGATCTGTACTGGAGGAACAAAGAGACAGCTGTCAGTCATTCATGCACTTTCAGACTACTGAGCTGAGCAGATCTGTACTGCGCTGGCCTGGTTGTACATCTACAACATTTTTAATACTGAAAAGAACAATATGAAAATAAAATAGAACAGTATGTTTTGGGTCAGCACAAGTGTGAAAACAGTATTACACTACTGGCATTGTTTAGGACATGCCGTCTCCTACAAACACAAGGGCAGCAACACTCCTCTCCACGCAAAACACTCTTCTGGAGCTAAAGCAGACTTCTCCACGGAGCCCTCGCGTGCCTCCGTACATGCCACAGCAGATGCACTGTGCTTCTGCACACACTCCTCCAAACGGAACCAAGCCACAGCAGAGTAGCTGGGTCTCCAAGCTGCTCTCATAAACAAACAATTATGCACGCATTGCCATTTAAAAGCAAACCACCAAATCAAGCCTAATTAATTGCAAAACCCAACTTCAGAAATATCAGGGGCAATTTTGTGAAATTGGATCAGAGGAATTATTTCAAAATGCCTCTCGTGATTCCAGCAGACTAAAAACGGCACATATTTACTTTTAACAGCAAACAGAAACAAAAGCAGTGCTTTTGTGTGGGTTTCTTTGAGGGGATTTATTGAGATAGAAAAGTAAGACCTAGCTGCTATAACACAGTGGGAGGCAGCTAATCACAGGCAAACACAAAAACGCCAGGAATAACAGATGTTTAAAAAAGGTTTCTCAATTGTTATCCCAGAGTTTGGTAGGGACCCACTACTGCGATGCGGGTGGAGAATGTACTATGATATCAACTTAATCTCTTTATCTAGACTAGGTCACAAGAAAACACATTTTTGATGTTCAACTGCTGTTATGTATACGTGGGTTAGCAGGGCACAAAAATATTTGTGTATAACAGTTAATTGAAACTTCCAAACCAACACTCTCAGCAGCATGCAGTGTTGTACAAACATTACCAACCAGTCTAGATGTTCTCCATCTAACCCACAATGCCCCCTGCTGAACTGTAGAGGGCACATTCTGGTTGGTGGGCAACTTCTCTCAGCTTTATTTGATGTCTGTTTCCATTCGGAAATAGGCCAAGCACTTCACCTCTAAAGCCAGTAGACAACCCTTGGGCTTAATGGCTACCACCACTAGGTCTGGCAGGCTGGTGCAGTACTATAGTAATGACTGGCTGGTAAATGAGAGCGAGAGACATGGTCTGTGAGATCGAGGCCTCTCCCTGAAAATGAGTCATCACACCCCCAACAACTGACCATTGTCATAGGGGTTGGGAGAGGTTGACAACACACGCACACAAATTCCCATTGGAGAGCTACACTTTCCTGTATCACTACTGGCTGACGCTGTCCCAACATAACACACACATACACTACCGTTCAAAAGTTT
The DNA here is from genome assembly GCA_030435695.1 of Brachymystax lenok tsinlingensis. Taxonomy (NCBI): domain Eukaryota; kingdom Metazoa; phylum Chordata; class Actinopteri; order Salmoniformes; family Salmonidae; genus Brachymystax; species Brachymystax lenok. Next base: position 35,962,528 of record CM059790.1, read on the forward strand.
GGGGTCACTGTTTTTGAAAGAAAAGCACATTTTTGTCCATTAAAATAACATCAAATTGATCTGAAATACAGTGTAGACATTGTTAATGTTGTAATTTACTATTGGAGCTGGAAACGGCTGATTTTCTACTCTGGTTAGATCCAGTTTGCGCTGTTCTGTGAAGGGAATAGCACACATCGTTGTACGAGATCTTCAGTTTCTTGGCAATTTCTCGCATGGAATAGTCTTCATTTCTCAGAACAAGAACAGACTGATGAGTTTCAGAAAAAAGATCTTTGTTTCTGTCCATTTTGAGCCTGTAATCGAACCCACAAATGCTGATGCTGCAGATACTCTAGTCTAAAAGCCAGTTTTATTGCTTCTTTAATCAGAACAACAGTTTTCAGCTGTGCTAACAATTGCAAAAGGGTTTTCTAAAGATCAATTGCCCTTTAAAATGATACATTTGGATTAGCTAACAACGTGCCATTGGAACACAGGAGTGATGGTTGCTGATAATGGGCCTATGTACACCTATGTATATATTCAATTTTAAAAAGATCTGCCGTTTCCAGCTACAATAGTCATTTACAACATGAACAATGTCTACACTGCATTTCTGATCAATTTGATGTTATTTTAAACGAAAAAAAAGGAAAAAAAACATCTTTCAAAAACAAGGACATTTCTAAGTGACCCCAAACTTTTGAACCGGTAGCCTATAAGCACAGACACAGGGGACCCAGTCCAGAGGTGGCAAAAAAATATGGAGACAGCAGGGTAGGTAGTGTGGTTATTACATTTCAGATCGCCATTAACCTCTAACAGAAAATACAGACATGAGTTTGTTGCTTTGGTAGCTTATGTAACAAGCAAGATGATTCTGTAGAGGTAAGATTAATGTAGCCAACTATGAAATTGCCGGAATTAGTCAGGTTAAACCTTGTTAACCACCTAGAAAGAAGCTCATTTGAGACAGATGAATCTGAACAGGGCATGATGGCAGATACCGGCTGTCTAGCACTCCAACTGAGGAATGTCTAACCACCTATAATGAATAATTAACCAAGTTTGTCTTTGACAGAATCCTATGAAAGTGTGAACATTTCAAAACTTGTAAAAAATGCATCAGACTTCGTAGCTACTGTACCACACAATCAAAAAGGTGTCTGATATCCCAGTCAATAAAAACAGTTACTTCATGTTACATGTATTTATTTTTTATTTAAGAAAGCATCTCAATCGATAATTTACAAAATCAAATAAAAGGATGACAAAAAACAAATGAACATTGTTAGTAGATAAAATCCAATTGGCTGTTGAAATAACTACTACTGTATGAGTAAATAATGCACCAAGGGCATTTTTATAAGTAGGTCCAGCTGCATCATCTGATTACATAAAGAAAACATGCCAAGACTCAATCTCCCTCTGCTACCAACTCTTCAGTAATTTCACTAGCATCTTTAACATAATTTTTACTGACATCAAACCCAGTGTCATTACCATTAGCATCATGATCGATATTAATATTATTATTGACTGGGAAATGGCTCAAGAGATTAACAGACTGCAGGTTCGGGCTCATTCCCTTACTCTCTCTGGGTCCCCTCTGTGATTTTGTCATCAACTGTTTCAGTAGCAGCAATCACTGCATCGCCAATACAACCACCACCAGAATGGGTATCAACATGGTTATTACCATCATTTGGGTTGTCATCACCTTGGCAGTCACCATGGAAACCATCAACTGGCATCTCATCATCCCCATTATCATCATCACCATGGGCAACAATCTCTTTGACCCTCTTATCAGCTTCAATATCATCGTCACCATCTCCAATCTCCCCATCCTCAAGTTCCTCTGGTTCTCTCTTGGCTCTTTTCTCCTTGGGTGGGTCAGTCTCAGGAGAGCTTCCAAGGAAGGGTGGCCCCAGTTGGGGCTGTGAGACCTCCGTCCCCCCCTCCTCCCTCCGACCGTTACCCCGCCATGCCCCCTCCATCATGGGACTGCCATGGGCCGACACAGGCTCCACTGAAATGAAAGGGCGGTGGTGGGCAATCGTTAACAGGATGTGGGAGTTGCCATGCTGCGTACACACACTTTCTCACACCCTGCAGTCTCACCATGCTTAACAGACACACATGCACACACTTATACATTAGCACGGCAGGGTCTGGCTACGCTGACGGCATAATTTGGCTCAGCGGGCCTTAGTCGAATGAGGCGGCGTGCCAGACCATTAGCTATGCAATAAAGTATGGCGGACGTATGTTGTAGGAGGGGGTGAGGAATCAGGGGGCGCAAAAGTGTTATATCAATGTGAAGAAATACTCCATCACCAAAAGCTCCTATTTCACTGTAAAAAAAAAATTGAAAATTGATTAGAACATTTCACAAGATTATTACCCATGTGAAGAGAATGAAAGAATGAGGCTGACAAAGTGAGATGACTTGTGTTATACATTTTAGTCATCCAGTTGAAGTCAGAAGTTAACATACACCTTAGCCAAATACATTTAAAAACTCAGTTTCACAATTCCTGACATTTACTCCTAGTAAAAATTCCCTGTCTCCGGTCAGTCACCACTTTATTTTAAGAATGTGAAGTGTCAGAATAATAGCAGAGAAAATGAGACGTTGCTTCAATATATCCACATAATTTTCCTGCCTCATGATGCCATCTATTTTGTGAAGTGCACCAGTCCCTCCTGCAGCAAAGCACCCCCACAACATGATGCTGCCACCCCCCGTGCTTCACGGTTGGGATGGTGTTCTTCGGCTTGCAAGCCCCCCCCCTTTTTTCCTCCAAACATAACGATGGTCATTATGGCCAAACAGTTCTATTTTTGTTTCATCAGACCAGAGGACATTTCTCCAAAAAGTACAATCTTTGTCCCCATGTGCAGTTGCAAACCGTAGTCTGGCTTTTTTTATGGCGGTTTAGGAGCAGTTGCTTCTTCCTTGCTGAGTGGCCTTTCAGGTTATGTCGATATTAGACTAGTTTTACTGTGGATATAGATACTGTTGTACCCATTTCCTCCAGCATCTTCACAAGGTCATTTGCTGTTGTTCTGGGATTGATTTGCACTTTTTGCACCAAAGTACGTTCATATCTAGGAGACAGAACGTGTCTCCTTCCTGAGCGGCATGACACCTGCGTGGTCCCATGGGGTTTATACTTGCGTACTATTGTTTGTACAGATGAACATGGTACCTTCAGGCGTTTGGAAATTGCTCCCAAGGATGAACCAGACTTGAGGTCTAAAAAACATTCTGAGGTCTTGGCTGATATCTTTTGATTTTCCCATGATGTCAAGCAAAGAGGCACTGAGTTTGAAGGTAGGCCTTGAAATACACCCACATCTCCAATTGACTCAAATGATGTCAATTAGCCTATCAGAAGCTTCTAAAGCCATGACCAAATTTTCTGTAATTTTCCAAGCCATTTAAAGGCACAGTCAACTTAGTGTATGTAAACTTCTGACCCACTGGAATTGTGATACAGTGAATTATAAGTGAAATAACCTGTCTGTAAACAATTGTTGGAAAGATTACTTGTGTCATGCACAAAGTAGATTTTCTAACCGACTTGCCAAAACTACAGTTTGTTAGCAAAACAATTGTGTAGTTTTTGAAAAACGAGTTTTAATGACTCCAACCGAAGTGTACGTAAACTTCCAACTTCAACTGTATATATGGAGCGTCTTACAATTTGTGTATTCATCTTAAGATAGCTGGGTGAGACAACCACATCACAGTAAGCACATTTTCCCCCAATAAAGTAGTCAGTCAGTGCTAGTAGGAATGTTTGTGGGACTTACATAGGGCATGACCCAACCAAAAGGAACCATGACTGACCGTCATTCACTGACCACAGACGGGCAACTTTGATGGGGTGGGGTATGCAAAAAAATCTGAACTCAACATGAGGGGCCGCAGTTGCTGTTTTAAAGCTAGTTTGCTGCAATTCTACACATTTTGCAAAGGGCGGAGAGAAGATTAAACAATTTTAAACATTTGTATGAAATTAGTTACGTTTTCACAGTTCATTTCGTGCAATTCTACTAATTTTACCATGGGGCGGAGGAAGATTTGTGGTTTAACAGCTAATTTCCTGCAATTCTACACATTTTCCCATAGGGTGGTGAGAAATGTTTGCAGTTTTTAATATGATATGAGGGAGACTAACAAAATCAATGTCTGATTACTACAAGTTTAGATAGCTGGCCAATAGACTAACTTACCAATCTAAAAAATTGACATGGGCTAATTGAGTGATTATCAGTGATAAAAACTGTTGGGGAGAGATTTACCAGAGGGCCTTCAAAAGGGGGCTGCTAGTTGCCCATCCTTGCCACAGAACAAGCTGCCAGAGCCAGTTAGGACCACAGCAGATCTATGTGAATAACAGCTGTTCCGCCACAGGGTCCAATGTGTTATCACCTCATGCAGGCCGCTCTCTGTGTTGTGGTGACTTAGTAGTAATGTTACTATAATTGACACTACAGAGTAACAGCTTGGCAACACCGCCTTATCGGAAACAGACAGCATACCACAGGGTCCGATTACCCTTCATCACTTCCTACAGGCTTTTCTCTGAATGTTGTGGAGACTCTCAGTAGCAGTACAAGTATTAGTGTTAAAGTGTAACAGCTTAGCAACACACTCAAAAGCTAAAATGACCTCAAGGCTCCATCCGTTCTGGGTCCCTGATAGAGTCTGATAGGGTTACAGAGGCCAAGTGTAGTGATTTGATTAGGCCTACCTACTGTTTGTTTTTGTTGCTGTCCCTGACATTGGCATCTCCAGGCATGTACTACCTCAACTTGGCGTCTGTGTATGACGTAGCCCCCTGTAAGACTTGTCTTGAATTATGAGATCAAGTAGGACGACCAACGTTCTGGCCACTCTCCCTTACTGACTTAACCCTACCCCACACGTTTCTTCTGGGGCAGCATGTTGTCATTATGAAGGGAGTCACCAGGAGACCGCAGGACATTAAAGGAAAACTATCTTCTGGTATTTGTTTCATTAACCCATTATTGAATGCATCATATCAGCTGTATTTGTTACACATCTTGAAAACTTGATTGCTGACATGCAAAATATATTTGGACTATATCAAACAAACTTCTGACTAATGAAACTAACTGGAGATGTCATGTTAATGTAAGGACAGACCAATTCATAATGTCAGAGTTCTGCTCCCTCACTAACACCAGCCTTGGTGAGGTTGTTCTTAGCGAAAGGTTACATTAAAACCTTCTAGAAGGGATGATGATTGCCTACTTGCAGCTTACTGTAGGTGTGGTTGGTGTGCTTGTTATTACCTGGTCCTTTCAGTGGGTAGTCGTGGCAGTGGTCCTTAAGAACGATGTGTAGCAATGGGTACTCAATCACAAGTTTGAACTTCAAGTTTTCCTTCAGGGTCTTTGCCACGTCCAGCTCTTGATACCTAAACAAAAAAACTAAACGTGTTACTACACTGCAACCACCAGAAGCTATAGCAGCCAGCAGGACCCCCCAGGTGAACAAAAAATGGCCGCTGTTGGTTGTTGACATTCTCTCCACATCGGTTTTGAATAGTTCGGATACAGCTTATGTCAAATTTGACTTTTCATAGCAGGTTAGGATAATTAAGTTAAGGTTAGGAAAAGGGTTAGCTAAAATAAAAAATAAAAACCATCTGCTCTAGCTGTAGAATCCTTCTATGACTTCATTGCTGAGGCTTGGTCTGTCTTTCGAGGAGGAGTATTGATGGAGATAGGAGTCATGGTTTGGCACAGTAAAACTCCACAGTGCTGATTCCCATCCCTCCTCATGGAGAATGGAAACTACTGACTTAACCCGAGTCAATAACATCTCACCAAAAGTGCTGCGGACCTTGAAGCTCCTCGTGTTTCACTCTCTTTTTGCAATTACATCAGTAGAGCCTGAGTAATCCTGTCATGTTCTGGAAGATGGCGCCTGACAAGATGTGCAAGATGGCACCAACAGAGATGGTCGTCTAGCTTCTAGTCCTTAGGAAACTATGCAGAATTTCGTTTTTTTTAATGTATTATTTCTTACATTGTTAGCCAAGAAAATCTTAAGCGTTATTACATACAGCCGGGAAGAACTATTGGATATCAGAGCAACGTCATCTTACCAACATTATGACTAGGAATACGACTAACGAAGCGGATCGTTGTTCGCACAACCACACAGGGCATTGGATCTGATTAGAGGTAGACGGAGCGGCCTCCTGATCAGACTTCGAAAGCGTGCACACCACCTACCGCTTCGGAGTATATTACTCGCCAATGTCCAGTCTCTAGATAACAAGGTAGACGAAATTAGGGCAAGGGTTGCCTTCCAGAGACACATCCGGGATTGTAACATTCTGTTTCACGGAAACATGGCTCTCTCAGGATATGTTGTCAGAGTCAGTACAGCCACCGGAATTCTTTGAGTCGCGCCAACAGAAATAAACATCTCTCTGGAAAGAGGAAGGGTAGGGGTGTATGCTTCCTGATTAACGACTCACGGTGTAATCGTAACATACAGGAACTCAAGTCCTTTTATTCACGACCTAGAATTCCTTACAATCAAATGCCGACCATATTACCTCCCAAGAGAATTCTCGTCGGTTATTATCACAGCTGTGTATATCCCTCAAGCCGATACCACAACGGCACTCAAGGAATTTCACTGGACTTTATGCAAACTGGAAACTATATATCATGAGGCTGCATTTATTGTAACTGGGGATTTTAAAGCAAACTTGAGAACAAGGCTACCTAAATTCTATCAGCATATTGATTGTAGCAATCGTGCGGGCAATACACTGGATCACTGCTACTCTAACTACCGCAATGCATACAAGGCCCTCCCTTCGGCAAATCTGACCACGACTACATTTTGCTCCTACCGTCCTATAGGCAGAAACTCAAACAGGATGTACCCGTGACTAGAACTATCCAACGGAGGTTTGACCAAATCGGAATCCACACTTCAAGATTGTTTTGATCACACGGACTGGGATATGTTCCGGGCAGCCTTAGAGAATAACATTGATTTATACGCTGACTCTGTGAGTGAGTTCATAAGAAAGTGCATTGGAGATGCTGTACCCACTGCGACTATTAAAACCTACCCTAACCAGAAACCGTGGATAGATGGCTGCACTAGCACAAAACTGAAAGCGCGAACCACTGCATTTAACCATGGAAAGATGATTGGGAATATGGCCGAATATAAATAGTGTAGTTATTCCCTCCGCAAGACAAAACAATCGAAATGTCGGTATAGGGATAAAGTGGAGTCGCAATTCAATGGCTCAGACACGAGACGTATGTGGCAGGGTTTACAGGCAATTATGGACTACAAAAAGAAAACCAGCCACGTCACGGACACTGGCGTCTTGCTTTTAGACAAACTAAACACCTTTGCCCGCTTTGAGGATAATGCAGTGCCACCGACGGGGCCTAATACCAAGGACTGCGGGCCCCCCCTCTTCTCCTTGGCCGACATCCCTAGCCACGTCACCAGAGAATGCGCAGACCAGCTGGCTGCTGTCCCCACATGCTTCAAGATGGCCACCATTGTTCTTGGGTACATATAGGCAAAGATAACTGAACTAAATGACTACCGCCCCGTAGCACTCACTTCTGTCATCATGAAGTGCTTTGAGAGACTAGTCAAGGATCATGAGGGAAGGACATCCTCTGGAACCAAACGAGTGGAATGAATCAAATAAAAAACATTTCAAAAAGGTATTAAATAAATAAATAAACATCCAGCCCAAGGGTTTCTCCAGCCCCATCCTTCAGCTTTAATCCAAAAATCTTTTGTCCATCACTCAGGGGGGCCCTTTCCCCAAAACAAGGGAGGTGGTCTGAATCCGACACAGCAATTTCAAGTGTACTATAGGTAAAACTAGCCATTTCGTGCATCCAGTCCTAGCGAACAGAATTAAATCATAAAATGTAATCACACAGTTGCATAGGAGGGATGCAATGGGAGGCCCAGACATGCTTGGGATGCACTGACCCCCTTTTTGGAGCCCTTCAATAGGATGTGACATCTGTCAGGAGCCCAGGGCCCCTCTTCTTATTACAGTTATGGCTTGTTCCCTCCCCATTATGCCTTGCTCTAGCCTCGGCACTGTTATGTAATTGTACCTTGCTGATATTATGAGCCAATTCCACCTTGGCCACGGGAGAACATGTCTGTCCTACTAAAACACCATAATGTTGATCATAAACACTAAGTAAAAGTAAAAGACTGCACGTAATGGTAGGCCATTATTGAGCCCTATACCAAGGACCATTAATAGTGTGTGTGTGTGTGTGTGTGTGTGTGTGGGGTAAGAGTCTCACCTCTGGTATTGTTCTCCTCCCTACTGTACTAGCTAGCGCTGTGTAACGGGGTGGGCTATCCGCTAGGGTAATGCTACATGACTCATTAACTCACTCAGCACTTCGCTGACGTCTACCATAATGCTGACAGGAACACATTCCTGAAGTTTGCAACACCTCTCCTACCCTAGCCTTCCTGTGTATGTGTCGTTAACAGGCAGTAGGTTGGTGAGATAGGACGTGGTGTTGATGGATGAATATCTCCATTAGTCATAGCAGGGGGTAGGTCTCTGCTTTTCCTTTTCTGTTGCCAGCCACTATGTCTGCGTCCCAAATGATACCCTATTAGCTAAATGGTGCACTATTTTTAAACCAAGGCCCATAGGGCTCTGGCCAAAAGCAGTGCACTATGTAGGGAATAGGATGCCATTTAGGACACACACATTTAAGGATTGAGGTTACACGACAACCCACAGCTAGAGTGTCCTGACTGGACTAGTTGGCAAAAAGGCCTCAAGGGAAACACACACCAGGGAAACAATTCAAGGGTGAAAATTCGTAGAAAACCCTGGGGTTTAACATGCCATTTTCACTACACGTACATAACCTGATGGGGATCTGATGCCCTTGGTCTGTGTATATGGTAGGGAGTGTGTGTGAGACTTACTTTATATCCAAAAGAACAGAGAAAAGAGTCCGAGATGACTGTGACAAGAGGAGCCTCCGGGGATACCCATCACTAACTAAGGACTAAAGCTTACTACACGGTCTGGGCAGACGCAAGACTGAGTGCTGCAATGTCAATTGTCACAAATGGGGCGGATCCTTGTAATACGCTCTGGCATTCAACATAATTCCTTCTTCAACGTATCATTCCTTCTGCAGCCATGGGGGCAGTGTTGTTGCTCAGTTCCTTGATCTGATCTATAGGCTATTCAACAAAGTATTGATAACCAAATATAATCTCAGCGACTGTTCAAACAGTAAACCAAACAACAAGAATCCACCTAAAAAGGTATTTTGTAATAACTAGTGAATCCAGGCTATTGTGAAATGGTAGAACCTGCCAGCTATGCAGCCTAGTGCTTTTCTCCACGACCAAAACATGTTCTATTTTTAGCTGCTATCAGAATGAATACAAACAGCATATCAAACTGGGATAATGTTTTAGGTTACACCAGCAGGTATAAGAATATTTGCCAGGGCATATTTTTTCAATTATGATCAGATTTCTTTCTCACATGGAGATGTGGGAAGCTAAAGGCTACTAGATACCCTCGTTAATAAACATTTCTCTATGACTAAGTGGAAATGGGTGAGCCAAGGACTGGGCGAAGCAAATGGGTGCTATCAAAACCAGCACCATCCCCTTCCCACACAAAGCATGTGTGTGTCCAGATGATCAACGGCATTCCCAAAATGTGGAATCAACTGGAATTACAACAAAGAATTAGGCCGGGGGAAAAGAAAATCTCTGCTTTCTCACTGCGTAGCTCAGCAGGAATTTACAAGGCGAGTGATGTCATGTTCATAAACCCATTAAGTCAATTTCATACATGCAGGATAAATCCCTCACGAGAGTGGCGAGGCCGGTGAAACAGGCATAATCAGAACGATCACATGGACAGAATGCCTGAGTGCTGACAGGATTCTGACAACACCTTTGATGAGATTACAAATCTTTGTGTTTAAATTTATTAGAACTTTGGTTGCTGGAACAATCTGATGAGACAATTAATTAATATCAATGGAATGGACAGTGCTGTTAATAGGAGAACTGAGGTCCAATTTGGGCACATTTAACATCAGTTTCCCAGACCCATATTAAGCTCACGCCCGGACAAAAAGCACTTTCAATGGAAATTCTCTTAGCATCAGAGTCAGAGTCAATCGTACCTCACCGAGTTGGCCTTCCTACCCTCAGCCTTCATGAAGACCCTGACGTGATCAAATGGGCTGTGGATGTACATCTTTAACCTGAAAGATAAATGAAAATGAGTTAGGGTTAGAGAAGGTATCAAAATCAGCTTTTATATAAAGACACACATACAGTAATACAGGGCTGTGGATAGGGGTTTGAAAACACATTTGCACATATTTCCTTAAGAGGGGTCAACGAGAGGCCACAAAACAAAGACTACAATGACTGAGGTTGTACTGACGTCTCACTCCAGTCAAGCTGCTGCCTCTGTCACGCTCAGTCTGGCACGTTAACAGACTGAGCGGGACTGGGACTCTCTCAGCTACAGACTGGGACTCTCTCAGCTACAGGTGACTAACATGCTGCCTGAGCCTCCTATACACAGTCTACACTGGGAACCAATGAGGCCTGGCCAGTTAAACCACTCACATACTTCAGGCCAGACTAAGCAAAGGTCCTTAGCCAGCGCGCGGGGAGAGCGTGGGGCCGAGGCAGCGCGCGGGGAGAGCGTGGGGCCGAGGCAGCGCGCGGGGAGAGCGTGGGGCCGAGGCAGCGCGCGGCTACGAGGGGAGAGCGTTGGGTTAAAAATATTTATTAAAGGGAAAGATTGAGCGTTAGGGACAGAAAGAGAAGTGAGAAGTAGTATACTGTCCCCGTAGTATGTACATGTTATTGTTTTACTGCATTTCAAGCGTGTTCTTCCCAAGTCAATCACGTCCAAATAAAAAAGGCCACTGGAGAAAAACGATGTTATATTTCGTCTACCAAAATTGAATTCTCACTTTCTTTGATTAGATTACCGGCTTGCCAGAAAAAGGTCAAATTAAAAAAGGAAACATTGTGTTTAGTTTATCATGTCGTTCAGTCGTCCCTTTTGCAAAACATTCCCACTGTGGGGACAAGTGTTAAAGCTCTCACTTCATTCCTTGTAAAGTCACTGTACTGTGAGCCTAGACCAAGCAGTGTGTCATCCATCGTACCAGTCAGGCCAGGGAAGGAAGGCAACACAGCTGGGAGGTGTCGGGGGGCCAACAGTGACATAGTGGTCTACAAGGTCTATATTCTATTTACAAACAACGAGTCAACCGCCTGACAAGATTGATAGCATTCTGCTTCTTTGTCCAAACAAAAACATTTCTAGAGAATTCAGACAGTTCAAGAGAATCGATGTGCATGATGCCAGTTAACCAGAAGGAACGTTGCCACATAATTGGGACGGAGGAATTGCTTGCGATGCCAGACTTCGTAGTTGTTTCCAACCAACATGAGGACGATTTGCGATCAAGTATTGTATGGAAAGGGATGTCATTGTCCACAGTGAGTGTCTCACACAAATTGGCATATTGCTTATTGCATAATTTACAATTTCACTCTCCATCATAATGTTAGCTTTCTCCCCCCTGCACATTCTAACTGAATATACCTAGATACACCATTATTACAAAAGTATGTGGACACCCCTTAATTAGTGGATTTGGCTATTTCAGCCACACTTGTTGCTGACAGGTATATAATAACCGAGCTCAAAACCATGCAATCTCCATAGACAAACATTGACAGTGGAATGGCCTTACTGACTTTCAACGTGGCACCGTCATAGGATGCCACCTTTCCAACAAGTCAGTTCGTCAAATTTCTGACCTGCTAGAGCTGCCCCGTCAACTGTAAGTGCTGTTATTGTGAAGTGGCTCAGCCGCGAAGTGGTAGGCCACACAAGCTCACAGAACGGGACCGCCGAGTGCTGAAGCGAGCAGCGCGAAAAATCATCTGTGCTCAGTGGCAACACAACACCGAGTTGCAAACTACCACTGGAAGCAACGTCAGCACAAGAACTGTTAGTCTGGAGCTTCATGAAATGGGTTTCCATGGCCAAAACAGTCGCACACAAGCCTAAGAACTTGATTGGCCTGCAGAGCCCTGACCTCAACCCCATTGAACACCTTTGGGATGAATTGGAACGCAGACTGTGAGCCAGGCCTAATTACCCAACACCAGTGCCCGACTTCACTAATGCTCTTGTAGCTGAATGGAAACAAGTCCAATATTCCAACATCTAGTGGAAAGCCTTCCCAGAAGAGTGGAGGCTGTTATAGCAGCAAAGGGGGGACCAACTCCATAATAATGCCCATGATTTTGGAACGAGAAGTTTGACGAGCAGGTGTCCACATACTTTTGGTCATGTAGTGTATTTCATTTGGCAGACAAGAGGAAATGCTTTAAGCTGCACGGTCGCTGTACTGAGGTACTCACAGCTAAAAATAAGTCCTTGGGGTTTGATCTGCCAAATCCAATTCCATAGAGGGTTTCAGGGCACAAACCCACAAGAAATGTACATAAAATACACATTTCCTTCAGCATACTTCTCACAGGGGAAAACCCCCTAACATAAATGCAATTATACACAACGTTATGCAGCCTGCAAGACAAATAGTCAAATGATAGTTTGGACTGGACTGGGGAACAGTAACAGAGGCTTAATGAATTCACCATGGGTGTTTAATCATTTATTTTCAGCTATTTCTATATTTGTCCTTGTAATACAGTATGAGACCCTGTCGTACAGGGCTCATTTACGGCAGACAGACTTGATTTAACGCTGGTCCGACTGCAGTAGGAGACAATCCCAAAACATTTGCATGTTATAGCAACTGTATAAATATTTACACTGATACAGAGAGCAAGGTTGTCCCCATTGATAATGGAGACAACTTTAAGAAAATGTGATGATGACTTGTCTTCAAGGACAAAATGTAGATACTGTAATACAATGAAATTGCAGCTTTTGTATGTCATACTGCCGATGTTTCACTTTCAGTCCCTGTTAGTATCTGCACTTTGACAAGCAGTTACTGAAATCTAATTAGCTTTGTGTGCCCCACTCCTGTTGACTGTGGAACGTGAGAATGCAGTGTACTTAACACACTGCATGTGGCGTCAAACAGTCAGGTTGTGTGTGTGTGAGTGCTGTAATGACATTTGTTTAGCTGTTTCAGGAAAAAACAGCGGGAAAGACAACAATGGAAAAAGTAGGTCATCCAAACTGCCCATGGTGATGATTTCAGACTCCATTACCACATTGTTAACTTTCTATTCTTGCTGTTGAATAGACTACACAGTGACAGACCCAAAACCTCAACCTCATTTAATTTCTAGATCTTAAAATCCCTAATGAAACACAGTTAGACCATTATTTTTTTGCATGTAGATTCCAGCTAGATTTGGGCCCTGGCTACAGCTCAGAGACATTCCTCTTTCTGGACCAGTCTCCAACTTGGTTTGCTCTGTTTCTAGCTTTCTGTTATCTAGCTTGCAAGACCACTTGATGGATCTTCAGCCATAGCCAACTATTGAACACCTGGAGGCCAGGCAGGCTCTGTTTGGGAGGAAAGATGGAGCCAAACAACCAAAACGGGCAATCAGATCAGGAAGGCGTGGATACTACCAGCTATTCAAATACTCTCCAAGAGCAGTAGCTCAACCAGTAACCAACCATTTGTTTGAATTGTTTTGGACATTTTGGTTTAATTCAATTAGTAGATTATATAAAAGTGGTGTGTTCTTACTTTTGCCGTCTCACTGGCTCAGACTCTGTAGGGTGGATGTAGGGGGTGAGAATCTGTTTAAGTGTTTGGTCATCAGACACCCTGAGGAGAGATGGAGAGAGAGAGGGGGGGTAAGAAAGGATTGACGGAGACAAAAAGAGAGTGAACAACCAACCAATCAAGTTCCAAGGAACCAACCATGAGTCCAACTGATCAAGATCTATGACGTTCTTGGAGTAGTTTTAATACAGAGGGGTAATGATCTACATCACCAATCATCCTCACCATTAGAAGATACATGGGTGCTGAGACAATCCTCTGGCAACACTAAAGTCACACTCCACGGATCTGGATGTTCTCGATTGTAGGTTCCAACCCCCTGGACTCTGACATCAACAGGGTTCCTAAAGACTGTTCTGGCAGAGATGCTACCGGACAAGTAGGCAGGCACACACACCACTCACCTTCTCTCAGTGAACTCTGAGCTGCTCTGAGGGAACAGGAGCTGCAGGTGCCATAGGAAACGATTCTCCCTAAAGGACAAAACAGAAAGGAGGGAGAAACACAATAAATAATAAAAATGTTACTAACATTTTCAAAATCAGCAGTTGGCAGTGGTCTGCTTGCAGTAACCAGCGCTTTGCAGGATCCAGATATTCTACAGGTTAAGGCAGACTTTGTAGTCTTTATGGCTATGGTGATCAACAGCACTGCCAAAGTGGAGAAAAAGTCCAGAAATTGTGGATGCAGTTTCTGGGACTGGAGGATTTCTCAGTGAAGGAGTTACATAAAAGACTGTCACAAACCATACTAACATCTCATGCCCCAGGCCCAGAGCGGGGAGATATGGAACTTTGAAGGATGGAAGTAGTCAAAGTTTGATTTTCTTTTGGTTGACATAATATTTTAATTGTGAAGAGTAAGTTATTTTTTACCTCATCAAGTATGGTTTTCTTTTTCATTTGAATCCAGAAGAGGGTGGAACTTTTTGGATGTAGTCCGCCATAAAACTCCACCGAAGAGGAAAATGCAAAATGGAGATGGCCTCAATGGCACTGTCAATGCTCGACGCACCGTGGGCTCAACCCAATCCCTGATTGGCAGATGAGTGACAACCCTGATAAGAAGCACCTGCTGCTCATCTGCTCTTTACAAATGTTTAGAATTGTTTTAAATGTACCTACACACTGAAGGCTGTAAAGCCAAACCCTCTGTATGCTATCCCTGATGCAGTGAAAATAATTAAATACATTGAATAATGAAGTAAGCTTTATGCAACATCTTTTTGAGTGCGGCCCCATTACACCTTTTTGTTTGGCTCAACCCGACTACACATGGTGACGGTGGTGGCAATGACAGCGGTGGTTTTGATGGTGGCACCAGTGCTTCCATCCAGATGACAACATTACAAGATGGAGGGAGTCAGCACTGGAGACATGTTTTTTCAGGAAGAGAGAGAGAGGATAGGTGGAGGGTTGGAAAATGAGAAGTGTGCAGAACATCAATGAAAATGCGCTTAGGAGTTTCCACTTGATGTGGGCAGAAGGGGAGGTTGGGGGGCAAGCAAGCAGCAGTGGGGGTTGGTTGGGCTGGGTGTGAGGGGGAGGCAAGCAGGAAGTAGTGGGGCTTGGTTGGGGAGGGTTTGAGGGGATTCCCTATGCAGGTGCAGAGCTATTCCATCCCCCTCTAGGCTTCTGAGGAATTTATGAGTGTTTGCTTGGGCTTGGCAGAGACTGGGCTTGGTGGAAGGGGGGGTGGTAAGTCAGAGGAGGAACACCAGGTGTTTGGGCATTGTTCTGCATTGACTGTGAAAGGAAACTATTTTATCTGATGGAAAAAGGGATAGGCCCGGCTGTGTAGGCGCGTGCATGCACCTCAGGCTCCGTCAGGATTGCATACCAGGAATATGTGGTATCATTCACTCACGGTCAGTCATAAAAGTGAAGATGGCACAGAGGAACACGACAAGCATTTTCCATACAGACAAAATGGGCAGATGGTGGAATGATGACATGTCAAGTTGAGTAAGACTAGCTTGTGTTAACATACTGCCTGACTGCCCAGTGAGAGCATGGCATAGGTCTTCTGTCCCCCTGCTTGTCTGTCCGTCGGCCTGTCCCCCTGCTTGTCTGTCCGTCGGCCTGTCTTCGTCTGCAGTAATAAGTCAAGTTCATCAAGAAATTTCAAGTTGAAACCCCCTTCAACTTGCATTCCAGCTTACTTTCCAGCCATGGTGTCTATGCAAGAGGAATACCTATGTAAGAATGCTGTTCATTGACTACCACTCAGCATTCAACACCATAGAACCCTCCAAGCTTATCATTAAGCTTGAGGCCCTGGGTCACAACACCCTCCCTGTGCAATTGGGTCCTGGACTTTGACAGGTCGCCCACAGGTGGTGAAGGTAGGAAACAACACCTCCACTTCGCTGATCCTCAACACTGGGACCCCACAAGGGTGCGTGCTCAGCCCCCTCCTGTACTCACTGTTCCCCCATGACTGCGTGGCCATGTACACCTCCAACGCAATCATCAAGTTTGCCGACGACACAACAGTAGTGGGCTTGATTACCAACAACGATGAGACAGCCTACAGGGAGGTGAGGGCACTCGGAGTGTGGTGTCAGGAAAACAACGTCACTCAACGTCAACAAAGGGGGAGATGATCGTGGACTTCAGGAAACAGTAAAGGGAGCAACCCCCTATCCACATCGACAGGACAGCAGTGGAGAAGGTGGAAAGTTAAGTTCCTCAGCGTACACATCACGGACAAACTGAAATGGTCCACCCACACAGACAATGTGGTGAAGAAGCCGCAACAGCCCCTCTTCAACCTCAGGAGGCTGAAGAAATTTGGCTTGTCACCTAAAACCCTCAAACCTTTACAGATGCACAATTGAGAGCATCCTGTCGGGCTGTATCACCGCTTGGTACGGCAAGCACAACACATCACCAGGGGCAAACTACCTGCCCTCCAGGACACCTACAGCACCCAATGTCACAGGAAGGCCAAAAAGATTGTCAAAGAGAACAACCAACCGAGCCACTGCCTGTTCACCCCGCTACCATCCAGAAGGCGAGGTCAGTACAGGTGCATCAAATCTGGGAATGAGAGACTGAAAAACAGCTTCTATCTCAAGGCCATCAGACTGTTAAAACAGACATCACTAACACAGAAAGGCTGATGCTTACATAACATCATTGGCCACTTTAATAAATGGATCACTAGTCACTTTAATGTTATAGATATCTATCTATCATACTTATCTCATATGTATATACCGTATTTTATACCATCTTACCTATGCCTTTCTTCCATATATTTATATGTACATTTTCCTTTTCCATCCCTTTAGATTTGTGTGTATTAGGTAGTTGTGGAATTGTTAGATTACTTGTTAGATATTACTGCACTGTCAGAACTAGAAGCACAAGCATTTTGCTACACTCGCATTAACATCTGCTAACCATGTGTATGTGACCAATAGAATTAGATTTGTTTTCATGCAAATCCACCTGCAAGAGGCCCAACAATGTAGCAAACCAAAAAAACTGACCGATAACTTCTAGTTGGACTCGTTGTTGCTAAGGCCAAATCCTGGTTCCTACAAATCTCTTGTTGCTTTCAAGAACCCAGTGGGGAATGGGCTTGGAAGGGGAATCAAACACAGCATATTTCTGAATTCTGCAGCAGAACTGCTTGTGATCTGTGTGGTTTTGAAGCCTCTGGAAGTAATATTGTGTGCTCTACATTCATTAGAATTTTTTTTGCTTGTCTGGAGGACAAAATGTTTAACTCTAACAACCTAAAAACCTCAGAGCCCTGAAAATAACATGGTGTTTCAAATTGTGTGTGTAAATTACTAAACTGGTGTGTGCGCACGCAGAGCCTAGTGCAGAAGTGGGCTTCTATCATTCATAAGCAGGTCATCTCTCATCAGTCTTATTCTCACCAATCATATCACTGGACAGCACTACGACAACCCTTATCATGCACAAACCCATGGCAACCACAGTTCCAAGGTCTCTTCATCTAAGTTCTGTTGCCATGACAAACTTTATTATTAAGGTTTTATATTTAGTACTGTATAACAAAGAGCCTAACAACTGACATCCATAATATGAAAACATACGGAAGCCTTGAGGCATTGATGCATAACAAATAACATATCTACCAACGCAGTGACCTCACACTGTAATCATTTTTAAAATAAAGCGCTGAGATGGAGGGAAAATGTAGATAGAAGCAAGCGTCAGTACGTGTGCCCAAACAAACTGCCAACAAGGATACCTCCAACAGAATACGGTTTTAACACGTGGGTTGCAGTTAAACAAATGACCTAATGGCTGGCTCGATAGCTGGTTATCAGGCAAATATGAGCTGCTACCCATGATGTGTATGGCTGCTATACCCCCTTGCATGAAATTGTTTAAGGCTCTGGGGGAATGGGGTGGCATTGGCATTATGGGGTTCTAAATGCAGAAACACTGCCATCGCAGACAGAATATCATTGCATTGCCATTTCAGAAAGTGACTTTAGCTCCCACAAATAAAAGGGAAACTAGACACAGCGCCAATTCTGATCAATTTTATGTTATTTTAAATGGACAAAAAAAAAGTGCTTTTTTCAAAACAAGGACATTTCTAAGTGACCCCAAACTTTTGAACGTGTGTATGTAACACACACACGGAGTCCCCAACCAGAGCTTGTGCTCTGCCTAGAAGGCCAGCATCGCCGCTTTTGTTTTGTGGGTACTATTTAATGAAGCTGCCAGTTGAGGACTTGTGAGGCGTCTGTTTCTAAAACTAGACACTAATGTACTTGCTTAGTTGTGCACCAGGGCCTCCCACTCCTTTCTATTCTGGTTAGAGACAGTTTGCGCTGTTCTGTGAAGGGAGTAGTACACAGCAAGAAACTTCAGTGTCTTGTCAATTTCTCACATGGAATAGCCTTCATTTCTCAGAAGAATAGATTTAGAATAGACGAGTTTCAGGAGAAAGGTCTTTGTTTCTGGCCATTTTGAGCCTGTAATCAAACCCACAAATGCTGATGCTCCAGATACTCAACTAGACTAAAGAAGGCCAGTTTCATTGCTTCTTTAATCAGCACAACAGTTTTCAGCTGTGCTAACATAATTGCAAAAGGGTTTTCTAATGATCAATTAGCCTTGGATCCAGCTACAATAGTCATTTGCAACATTAACAATGTCTACACTGTATTTCTGATCAAATTTATGTTACTTTAATCAACACATTTTTTTTGCTTTAATTTCAAAAACAAGGACATTTCTAAGTGACCCCAAACTTTTGAACGGTTGTGTGTGTGTGGGATCAATTGCTAGTAAGTAACAGTTCTGTCTTCCATCCAGAAAAGTAGAACAAAGGGGAAGAAAGATGAAAAACATAAGCCAAGCTGACTCTTCAGGAGAGAAGAGAAAACATGACTTCAGAAGAGAACAAAACATTGACAAGCTTCTTCTTGAGGAGAGAAGAGAACAAAACATTGCTAACAGGAGGCCACCAATCATTTCCAAACCACACTTCAATTCAAATTATTACATAAAATTAACTGATCTGTTTGCAAGCCAGTGAAGCCACAAATAAATCACCTGACTTTTGAACAAGAGCACAGGGTGAGTTGACAGAGGGTGCATCCAAAATGGCACTATTCCCCACATAGTGCACCCCTTTAAAGTAGTGCACTATATTAGGGAATAGGGTGTTATATTAGAAGCACAAGGGAAAGTGGCCTGTAATGCAGTGCTACAGCATGTGTCTCTTCCTTCCACCCAACTAATACTCCACACACTCTGCCAACTATTACATATCTGTACCACTGGTTGATTTGGTTTAAAAAGTAGCGCAGGCCTGTCATTTCTAGTTCAACACTTTTAGTGTACCCTTAACCTGTTTTTGACATCAGTCACCAGAGAGAGGCAGGCAGGCGCACAGACACGCGTGCACACACCTAAGCCCAGGATAAAAGCCTCTATAGCTGGCTGCTAATTATGATTCCCTCTCTCTGGTGATACCCCTAGTCCCAGTCTCTGTTTAGTTGATACCCGTAGTCCCAGTCTCTGTTTAGTTGATACCCGTAGTCCCAGTCTCTGTTTAGTTGATACCCGTAGTCCCCGTCCTAGTTTAGTTGATACCCGTAGTCCCCGTCCTAGTTTAGTTGATACCCGTAGTCCCCGTCCCAGTTTAGTTGATACCCGTAGTCCCAGTTTAGTTGATACCCTTAGTTTATTTCCTATCCCTAGAGAATCCTTGTCTGTCTCGTTCTTGAAAACTTCAAAGATACAACAGGAGAACTGTATGCACACTGACTGCATGATATTTAGGATGTAACCACTAACCATAACCATGTATTTATCAGTAATTGAATTTCTATGTATTTAACCCTAAATGATAAATGAACCCCCCCCAGTGTTCCATCCATATGTAAAACCAGATACTAGGTCTTCATGGAAGAGAAAGGAGCCTGGCTACTCTGCTCCCCTCCTTACATAATGTTGTCTTACCTTCTGGCAATAATGCGCAAATTAGAACTACAAAACGCCAGAGACAGACTGGCCTGAGGGGGAATTATATTCAGAATGGAAAAGAGTGGGCTGGCTAACATTAACCCAGGAACAGTTTTGATTGACATTACAAAGGTTCTGTTTTTTTTCCCGTTAACTTGTGGGTTAAATGTTTGTTTCCTTCCATGCGGCGCAAGAGGGAGAGAGAGAGGAAAAAGCAGAACGATATCCCTTCAGGAAAAGTTGTCAAATATGGAAAGACAGGACCACCTGCAGCACAGCAGGAAATCCAGGAAAATGGAAAAGGAACGAGAAATGAAGGGAATGGGGAACAAAGGAAAACATGTCTGGGATTAGGGCTGTGGCATGTCTCTTACACTCATGAGTGGTGGGGTAGCAGGTTGCTATAGAAACACACCATGTCCAGTGAAACATCACAAGTTGGAATTTATGATGCCCCCAGAGAGGCCAGGACATATGGACAGGGTTGGTTTAGCCTACATAGCCGGTCAGAGGGCTACAGGCAGCAATACATTACTCCACACCAGTGACTAATCAAATGTTGCTTCAAGTCTTGGTCCCACATGTCCAAACTTTGCCTGAGCTGACACACACAAATACACACAATTGAGCCGTGAGGCCTTTTAAAGACTGAACAGCACATGCCAGGTATACAGAGTTGAGTAGTGCCTTCATAAACATGCAGAGGACTGATGCTCCACAGATACATAACCTTTAAAACAACAGTGTTGTTGTATGTGAGGAATTGTGAAAACTTAACAAGAGCACCATCCTGTGGCAGAGAAACACTTCTGATCAACAACATGAGGATCCTCAAACCACCTTACTGAAGATAGAAGTTGTTCTTAAACTTTCCTATAAATAGAGTTGAGTGCTAGTATGGGTTTTGGATTTAAGTCACAGAGCCACCTGAACGTTTAGAGGTCCTCTTAAAGAGGGGACGCAAACATTGCCTTTCTTTTGCGGAGCCAAAAACACTAGTATGTTGTGTCCTACAGAACATGGCCCTGATGTCTAGGTGGAACCTACTTCTTGAGACAGATGGTGGAGTTCTCTCTGCTCCTGGTGAATGTGTTGGGAAGGAACCTCAATGTGATGTTCAGCCTCCTCGCCTGGGCTGTCAGTCTCTTAGCCTGGAGAGCAAGCGAGGGGAGAGCGAGCGAGGACATTACATAAAACAAACATCTGCTCTTAACTACCTGGTTATGCAACTGGTTAATTGACAAATAAATCAATATAAATATGAAAGGACACTAGAAATGGCTGGGTTTGTCTCAGAACCTAATGGCCCAAGAACTCATTCTCCTCGCCTTTATTTTAAAGGATACCCCTTTCCTTAGTAATACTTGGTTAGCACCATAATGACTACAACTAGATTGAGAAAGATGGTAAAACAGATACACTGACAGGTAGCTATTCAGGTACCCCATTAGTAATCACTGGGCTTCCCAGTCTCTTTGTATGATATTAGACCATTACATGTAGAAGGTTATGGAAAAGGGCCACAGCCCAGAGACAGTCACATTACTTGCCAGACAGACTTTTCCCCCCCTCTTTCGCTAAGAATCATCATTCTTATTTTATTGATAGATTTGTGACCACTGAACCAGAATGAAGCAAAAACACATTACCTCAAGCCATCATAAAATTCTGCATGTAATAGTCTTAAATGAATCCAGGTAAGGACTGGGCTGGCAGACTGAGTCGCTCCCTGAAAGCGCCATTTTCAATAAATGTCTGTGGTTATGGGCTCCAGTTCTGCTCAAACCACAGTTACCTGAAGAGCCATGGAGGCCCGGAGAGAAAACCCAAAACCACACAGTTTCAATCATTTAAACTATTCACTTCCAAAAAACATTTAGTGAGGCAAGTTGTTAGAAATGCTCTCCAAGAAACACTAAGAAACTATGAAAATAGAAATCAATATTGCGGTTTAGACAACCATAACACTCTCCGAGTCTTTCTGGTGTGAGCCCGATAGAAGGAATCACCATCCTACTCTGTCACCCTGTCTGTCCATCACCCAGTCTGTCCCACTGTCAAACTTGTGGTTGATGGGAGTTTCTCCCTCACCATGTAAAGAGTTGTCTGATATATACATCTATCACAAATTCAATCAATTAAATAAGAGGTGGTGGATTAATGACTTACTCTAAAGTTAACAGGAGGGCCGCGGACCAGGGAATCTCTGTTGGCGCTGTCTGCCAGCCTCCCCGTGTCCTCCAGGAACCTGTAGTCTAGCAGGGCCACAAAGGAAACCACAGTTACACACACACACAATTCAATGAATCTTTGTTTAGCCAGAATAGTCCATTCACTCAGCAACAATCACTGCTTTCCAGGGAGTCCGGCCATCCACAAACCTTTGACGGTTGCACACACATGCGCACACACACACACAGCAGAGGGAGTGTCTCACCGCTGAGTAGGTTCATCTCATCCATCTTGGACAGGGCCACGAAGGCAGTCTTATCTCGAACTCCACTGCATCCTGACTCCTCTTTGTGCTTCTTCACACAGGGCAAGCTAGGTTAAAAATAAAATTAATTTAAAGAAAAGAGGACATTTATAAATAAAATTTTATCAAAGTCTGCTCTTCTGGTAGTCAGCACTAGAACTATAGCGAGAAAATAAGCTGTGTAGAGGTTTTGGTTCATCCATGAACACAACAGACTGACACAGCTGATAAGGTCTGTCCAAGGACAAAGCATCCATTTAGGCACATAGTAGAATACAAACTCTGCAATGTTCTTAATAAAGTGACTACTTAGAACTAAGCACCACATTTTGAATTCAACTCATGCAAACCAGTGTTGCATAACAGCAGGTCTGGAAAAATGCAGAGCAGAACCCTGTCTTTCACTATGGGTAGAGTTACATCATGGGAGCAGAAGACTGTTGATGGAGAACAGAAGACTGGGGATAGAGGGATGGAGAACAGAAGACTGGGGATAGAGGGATAGAGAACAGAAGACTGGGGATAGAGGGCAGAGTGATGGAGAGGAGGCGTAAATCAGTCTGGAGATGTCTCGCTGCATGCTGGGAAATGTCTGTGTGCCACTGAAGGAAGACCCGTCTCTTCCTCTCCTCTGACCAATTGAAATCCTCGGCGTCTACGTCACCTGAGACTCACTGTGTGCGGAGTGATTGGGTATGGAAACTATAAAGGAGTTAGGCCTATAACTGGTTGACACTAGCTGGTTTATATTATTACTAACCCCAAGGTCCACAAATGTACACTTTCATTATCTGACCTAAGCTAATCCTAGCTATACCTCAGGGCAGTAATGTGTTTGAAAACCCTCTTCTGGATTGATGACTTCCATTCCCTACAAAGAACAGATACTTTTCAACACGTGTGAAAGGTGTTTTGCAGTCAGTCACATTCTTCAAGGCTTAAAACACTCATTAATTTCAACCAGCCCAAATGGGCCCCTTCATCCATCCATGGTATTTATTTGTTAGGGACCACGTACAACATATACATACAGACAAGTATGTGGACACCCGTTCAAATTAATGGATTTGGCCATTTTAGCCACATCCATTGCTGACAGGTGTATAAAATCAAGCACACAGCCATGTAACCTCTATAGACAAACATTGGCAGTAGAATGGACTTACTGAAGAGCTCAGTGACTTTCAACGTTGCACCGTCATAGGATGCCACCTTTCCAACAAGTCAGTTTGTCAAATTTCTGCCCTGCTAGAGCTGCCCCGGTCAACTTTAAGTCCTACAAACAAATTTTTCAGGACCATGTCTTTCAAAGATATTTGGATTTTTACGAATTAACTTCACAGATCTTCATTGTAAAGGGTTTAAACACAGTTTCCCATGCTATGAACCATAAACAATTAATTAACATGCACCTGTGGAATGGTCGTTAAGACACTAACAGCTTACAGACGGTAGGCAATTAAGGTCACAGTTATGAAAACTTAGGTCACTAAAGAGGCCTTTTTACTGACTCTGAAAAACACCAAAAGAAAGATGCCCAGGGTCCCTGCTCATCTGCGTGAACGTGCCTTAGGCATGCTGCAAGGAGGCAGGAGGACTGTAGATGTGGCCAGGGCAATAAATTGCAATGTCCGTACTGTGAGACGCCTAAGACAGCGCTACAGGGAGACAGGACGGACAGCTGATCGTCCTCGCAGTGGCAGACCACGTGTAACACCTGCACAGGATCGGTACATCTGAACATCACACCTGAGGGACAGGTACAAGATGGCAACAACAACTGCCCGAGTTACACCAGGAACGCACAATCCCTCCATCAGTGCTCAGACTGCCCACAATAGGCTGAGAGAGGCTGGACTGAGGGCTTGTAGGCCTGTTGTAAGGCAGGTCCTCACCAGACATCACCGGCAACAACATCGCCTATAGTCACAAACCCACCATCGCTAGACCAGAGAGGACTGGCAAAAAGTGCTCTTCACTGACGAGTCGCGGTTTTGTCTCACCAGGGGTGATGGTCGGATTCGCGTTTTTCATTGAAGAAATGAGCGTTACACTGAGGCCTGTACTCTGGAGCGGGATCGATTTGGAGGGACCGTCATGGTCTGGGGCGGTGTGTCACAGCATCATCGGACTGAGCTTGTTGTTATTGCAGGCAATCTCAATGCTGTGCGTTACAGGGAAGACATCCTCCTCCCTCATGTGGTACCCTTCCTGCAGGCTCATCCTGACATGACCCTTCAGCATGACAATGCCACCAGCCATACTGCTCGTTCTGTGCGGGATTTCCTGCAAGACAGGAATGTCAGTGTTCTGCCATGGCCAGCGAAGAGTCCGGATCTCAATCCCATTGAGTACGTCTGGGACCTGTTGGATCAGAGGGTGAAGGCTAGGGACATTCCCCCCCCAGAAATGTCCGGGAACTTGCAGGTGCCTTGGTGGAAGAGTGGGGTAACATCTCACAGCAAGAACTGGCAAATCTGGTAGCCAATCTAATGCAGCTGGTGGCCACACCAGATACTGACTGTTACTTTTGATTGTAACCCCCCCTTTGTTCAAGAACACATTATTCCATTTCAGTTTGTCTCAGTTGTTGAATCTTATGGTCATACAAATATTTACACATGTTAAGTTTGCTCAAAATAATCGCAGTTGACAGTGAGGACGTTTCTTTTTTTTGCTGAGTTTATTATGAAGTGGAAACGTCTATGAGCAACAACTGCTGAGCCGCAAAGTGGAATGCCACACAAGCTCACAGAACCGGACCACCGAGTGCTGAAGCGCGTAAAAATCGTCTGTCAGTTGCAAAACTCACTAAGTTCCAAACTGCCTCTGGAAGCAACGTCAGCACAATAACTGTTTGTAGGGAGCTTCATGAAATTGTTTTCCATGGTTGAGCAGCCGCACACAAGCCTAAGATCACCATGCGCAATGCCAAGCGTTGGTTGGAGTGGTGTAAAGCTCACGGCCATTGGACTCTGAAGCAGTGGAAACGCGTTCTCTGGAGTGATGAATCACGGTTCACCATCTGGCAGTCTGACACACAAATCTGGGTTTGGCAGATGGCAGGAGAACGCTACCTGCCCGAATGTATAGTGCCAACTGTAAGGTTTGGTGGAGGAGGAATAATGTTCTAGGGCTGTTTTTCCATGGTTCGGGCTAGGTCCATTAGTTTAGCTGAAGGGAAATCTTAATGCTATAGCATACAATGACATTCTAGACGATTCTGTGCTTCCAACTTTGTGCCAACAATTTGAGGAAGGCCCTTTCCTGTTTCAGCTGGATAATGCCCCTGTGCACAAAGCGAGATCCATACAGAAATCTAGTGGAAAGCCTTCCCAGAAGAGTAGAGGCTGTTATAAGCAGCAAATGGGGGACCAGCTCCATATTAGCGCCCATGTTTTTGGAATGAAATGTTCAACGAGGTGTCCACATACTTTTGGTCATGTAGTGTAGCTAATTTGAATCTGTAGTCCCATTTTCATCCGTGGTAGGACTGCGGTCTCTAAAAGAAAACGTACATAATAATGTCAAGGGATCTTGGTGTGGTTCTCTCTAGGGCCTTGTTTCTTTTAATGAACAGTTGGGATGTGATCCAAACAAAGACATTCACAAATCACAATCCATTTCAGACACTTGCTGACAGAGAGGCACTTGGCAGGGGTCTTTCAGACCATCTCCACAAACTATTTGGGGAATGTCAATGGCTGCCCAAAACAATAGGGAGCCATTTGATAAATGTGCAAATTACCTCTAAATCTTATTGAGATGTGAAGGAGCAATTTTGATAGTGCCATTCAGGCTGAGATTGAAAGCTGAAAGGTATTTCTAAGTAGGCTTCACTTGCTTTCTGGGACTTGGATTTGATAGCTTCATACCACAGCTGAGATGAATAACCTGGACATGTCCATCTATCAAAAACACTGATACCATTGTCTTACTCGCACATACCTTCACGTTACACATACCTACACGGACAGTGCTCAATAATAGCCTACCTTCACATTTTTGTTACATAGCCTAGGCCTAATCAAAGGATTTTCAGCTTTACTGTCGTCTTGGCTTTAGAAGGGTTAACCAATCAATTTCTGAACTTGGAGGTGGTGCAGTCTAACCCACCACCAAATCTTAAAAAAAAATATCACTGACATTGTTATAAAAACCTGAAGATAAATTGCTTCCATCTCAATATTAAAATAATTAGAGGCTGTTAAACACCTGGGGAGATGGGGTGAGCCCCAAATGGCACCATTTCCCCTATATAGTTGACTACCTTTGGCCAGGGCTGACTGGTAGTACTTTTGACCAGAGCATGAGTAGTGCAATAGACCTATAGGGGAAAATGTGCCATTTGGGGGACACACAGCCATAGTCTTATAAAACATCTTGAGTTTTAAGAAGGACACGAGGAGAAAGGACACGAGGAATATAGAATTGAGAGATTCCCATTGTCTTTCCTATCAGTGCACATGAAGAAAGGGGAGAACAAGTCACTTTATACTATTGAGATGCACCAGATGTCTCTCCTCTTACCTGCATGAGTGTTTGAGACAGCCGGGACATCTATAATTCGCCACTTCAGAGCCACACACACCACAACTGTAGGGATTAAATGATGCATCATGTTCAACAAACAGCTCAGAGGGGCGTGGACATCACAGCACGTGGTGACACATGTGCTCTCCTGTTATCTTTCTATTTTAGCTACAAATATATAACCTGCCACAATTATTTTACATACATTCAGAGACATAGTAAGGTAAGCTAGTAGTAAGCACTGTAGTAAGGTAAACTAGTAGTAAGCACTATAGCGAGGTAAACTAGTAGTAAGCACTATGGCTAGGTAAGCTAGCTTGCTGTGTTATTGAGCTAGACACCATCTAGCCCACCAAGCGTTAGCGTAGCTAGCTGCCTTCCTACTTACTTTGCCAGGGATAGTTTTATTTTCTTTCCTTTGGGTTCGTCTCCCAGACTGTCATTCTCGACTTGGCTTTCAGCAGCTGCGACTGTATCAACTGAAGGCAGCATACTTGTACACATTTCTAGAAATGATTCTCTCGAAGCTCTGTTTCAATCAAAGCAGTCTGAAGTTTACCGTTTTCCGCAACACGTGGAGAAAATATGTGACGTATGTATTCCGGTTTGTCTTCACAATGCACCAAAGCGCCCCTGGTGTTGGTATTCATGTAATATAGGACAAGATCCCCCATCTCTCTATTCAAGTATCTCTCTATCATGTGCTGCATATCAGTCTGCCAGCCTCTCTCTCTTACTCTGCGTGAGTGTGTGTGTAGGCCCATGTACATCAATAGGAGCTGTGCTGTTCTGAGGACTGAAGCTGACCATTATAAAACTAAAGCTTTTCTAAACCACACTTACCAGGCCCAGGAGAAATGAGCTGATGTCTAATGAAAATAAAATAACAAAATATGCATTGTTTTTCTTGTATCTTTGTTGGGAGGAGACAAATGCAACAGTATCCAAGGCGGGTCAAACAAGAGCAAACATCTGAATCCAAACTGTTCTTAGTATCTATCTCAAGAGAAGTCAGCCATTTTGTTTCTCATAGTTTATTTGCTTTGTCCCTATCCATGGTAACACAGTGCTTGTCATGCCATAGCATCTATGTCAAGTTTAAAGGTCCATGCTAGTATTGTGTTATCTCTGCTAGTGTTGTCATGGTAATTTAATAAACTTCTGTGTCTTATAAAACATCACATTTTATAAAGAAGGAAAAGCCCAAGTGATGTTTATATGTGGCCTACATTGCATGCATTGTTTTTAATCGGAAAAAAAACTATCCTTATTACCAGTAACTCCCCTTGTTACCAGTATCTATACAGCTTCCAGCAAAGATGAAATGTTGCTGGAACTGGAAGAGTGGGTGTCAAGAATTCAAACCATTTCAATGAAAAACAGATTTTCAAGTTTAATGCCAGAGGGGCGTGTTGAACTTGGACTTCTCAAAATGTGGAAAAATAATACAGACTTATGAGTTTGGGAAATCTGAAGTTGCACTGTTAATGATAAGTATCTATCTCTAATTGCAGTTTTTAACCAGGTCACTGTTGGACTTTAGAAATACTGTTATGAACATCAACAAAATAACAAGACGGTATTTACTATTTTGGGATTAAAACATTTCATTTATTTAATGTCAATATATTTCATATTTACACAATTTTAACTTTATTCCTCGAGAGCATTTAGTTATTTAATTCCACTTTTTTCAACGTAACATAACTTAAGAACAAGATCATTGCTATTTCTGATGTGTTCTGACTCTGGCCTATGCTAGCTGCCAGTATGAGCTATCAACCCCCATTGTAGTGAATGTGAACATATACAATGAACAGTCACATAATGTGTGTACATAGTATACAAATACAATTTTTTACATAAATAGTTATTTGGACTAAGTTGTAGTTGACCAAATAGATCTCTGAGAGTATAATTTATTGGGGTACAGTAATGTGAACAAAAACAAAGGATATAAATAATCAACCATATAATGTCAAAATATACACAGGAAAAATGTCTCACAACTCACTGATGTCTCACGCTCTTGTGTTTGTTGCAGCACCAATGATAGGTTACCACCTACCAAATAAAATGAAAAGTAAAATCTAAAAAATATGTAATTCATCAACAAATGTTTCATATACATTTCAAATAAGTACTCTTCCAACAGATACAGATCTTGATGTAACCGGTACATACAACTTATAAGGACACAACATTACTTGACACAAGCACCTATACTTAGAAGGCATACAAGCAGGAGGTAGAGCACCATCTTTCAAGGGCTGTGTCCGAAATAGAACTCTATTCCCTATATAGTGCACTACTTTTGAGCTCTATGTGCCCTGGTTAAACCTAGTGCATTACATAGGGAATATGGTGCCATTTTGGACTTACCCAAGGTGTAAATGTCCAGCTGTGTTGGACAACAGATTCAAACAATAAAAAGAAACAAAATGGCGGTCTGAGCTGGCGGTTGACCTTTGATTGAAAACGCAATATTAAATCTCTCACTCTTAATTCACAAGCTATTGCACTCTTAGGAAGCTTTTGTTGTACAGTATTCCTGTTACAAAGCCCCTAGAGCTTTCCTTCGGATAGCTAGGCCCCTTCTGAGGATGGCTGGAACGGTGTATACGGGGGAGAAGGAGGATGGGAGGTAGGGAGGGAGGTACAGGATTTGAGTTTTAGGAGGGTGTTGTGTGGATGAGCCCTGTCCTGAGTTCAGGGACCAACTGTCCAACAAACTCAAGCACCTTTTGAAAACCAAAAACCAAACAGACACACTTTACACATTTATTTGATAAATATTGGTATACACTGCTCTCCTGAGGCCATCTTACTGTAAGCTGGCCTAGTTTCCTATGGACTGAGTTCTTCCGCAGAAGTCTGCCATTGATTGGACAGGGCGTTTGTCACTCGCTAACACTCAATAAAGGGTCTCCCAAGTGGGGGAGTAGACCTGACCAACTCTGCTTGGGCTTACAGAGATCTCTCTTTGGTTTGGGGAGCAGCCATTTTGGCCTGCTTATGCCATGCTCGTTTTTTTTTATAGTTTATATTTTGGACAGGCAGGCTAGCGATGGATGATGACCTCACAGGAAGCAGACAGGTCCCACCTCGAGGTGGCGCAGGTCGTTGGACTGTGATGAAGGTTGCTCCTGTATATCAATGATGGGGAGCTCGTAGCTGTCCTGAGTATGGAAGAAGAAGCGTGACTGGTGCCAGCTGCCATCTTGGATCTAGAAGGGAAAATATACAATATAAAGTCATTGACACACAATGGATGCGCGTATTCACAAAGTCTCAAAGTAGGAGTGCTGATCTAGGATCAGTTTTGCCTTTTATATTATAATGAATAGGATTACATGGACAGGGAGGGAAGATCCTAGATCAGCAATGCTACTTTGAAACGCTTTATGACTGCAGGCCCAGGTCTGAAGTGAAAGCATCATATATCTTTTCCTCTCTCCGGGTCCTTACCCTGCATTCGTCTAGTAGAATGTGAGGTTCAAGTAGACTGTCTGCCTCAAACATCTGTCCGTTCCATCCCCTGAATCTTGGTGGTCTGGCCTGATACTCCTGTCCTGGGTCATCAGCGCTGTAGGTGTTCGTGGGGCTGAAGGGAGGGTCACTCAGACAGTGGAAGGTAATGTCCTGACTGGCCTCTGTGCTCAAGAGGTGGAGGAACTTCATCTGAACCTTATGCACACCAAACGACAGCTGTGGAGGAAGCATGGTAAGAGTTAGTGGAGATAACGGAGGCATCTCTTATGATACCTCTCACTGCTCAATACTTCAGCAAACAGATACATACAGAGACCAGGGGAGTAATGCTGCCGGAGCACAAGGGAGCGGCACTCCCTTACTCTTTCAAATTTGAGAATACACAGAGCTGGTAAAAATATATCTGGAAAATTATTTCTGAAGCTGAATCAATTTTCCACAAGATCCCAAAATGATGAATTAGTATTTTACATAACAGAACCTAATACAAAAGCATAGCATAGTGGGCCTATAATGTTACTACTACACCAAAAACCCCTCTTCATCTCTAGTGAGTTTTATGATGGTTAGCTGAAGCTGAATAGTCACATTTCTTTCCTTTCCAACACTCAACAGCGCGTGCCACAAGGAAGGATATATTCTTTGTTTAAAGCAAAATACAACAAAGACTAACAGTTTAACACCATCTGCTCTAATTCGCTCACCAGTCATTCAAGCAGATCTAAATGCATATTCCCATGAAACTGATTGAGATCAAATGATTGGCATGCAGACACAGTCTGGACTTTTCACAGATAAAACGTGAAGAATTACCATTCATGATTGACAGTGAGGATTGGCCTATTTTGAAACGAGGTATGCCTAACTTGGTGTTTGATGTAATTAAAAGGATACAATTTTCTTGAGACAATATGTGTGGGCTTAGGCCGAGGTTGCAATTGGAGGATGTATTTAGAGCTTTGGGCCAGTAACCGGAAGGTTGCTGGATTGAATCCCCGAGCTGACAAAAAAAAAAAAATCTGTCGCTCTGCCCCTGAGCAAGGCAGTTAACCCACTGTTCCCCGGGCGCCGAAGACGTGGATGTCGATTCAGACAGTTTCAGAGGGGTTGGGTTAAATGTGGAAGACACATTTCAGTTGAATACATTCAGTTGGACAACTGACTAGATATCCCCCTTTCCCTTTATTTTATGCATATTCTGTAATAATATTCTATAGGCTGTCGAAACAAATTTTGAATAGAAATAACATTACACAACTGACAGAGACTGACTATCATTCTTAGCCACCACGACTAGTGAAGGTTTCTCATCAACCGAGGGATAGTGAAATGCTACATGTTAAAAAGGTGGACTTTGTATTATTTATTGCAATTTGAATTATTTTTTGAATGCCGCTAAACGTTTTTTGGGTCTTCGTGATTTCACAGCTGAGGCCGTGCATGAAATCCTGTCGGTGAATGTTCTGCCATCACAGGCCCCTGAGCCTGTGTAGTGATGTATTTTGGAGTGGACAGTGATGAAGAAGTGGGATGGGTTTTCTTAGTTGACGTGTTTCATTTTGTATGATGTCGTTTTCCACCTTTCCCGCAATGTTTTTTTCGTTTCTTATTCAATACCCTGTCCAGCTGGTGTCGGCAATGCAGCATTAACATTGGATGCCAACCGCCGGTAAACCCCATCGAAGAAGAGGTAGAGGGATTACAGGGCTTAGCAGGTCTCGCTAAAAAGTTGGCTTGGAAAAGTTGAATATTGAAAAGACTGAGGGAGGCAGAGAATGGGTTTGAATCTGTTGAAGCTAGCAATAACAAGGGAGAGGGTATGTCGAAGAAGATTGGTGTCAAGTTCAAACAGAGTGAGCCGGACGCCTGTTTGAGTTCTGGAGGTGAAATGGAAGTGGTAGAAGGTGTTGTAAGGAACTCGGAGCCCAAGCCTTGCATCGATGGACATGCTTATGATAAAGATAAGTTTGGTCCAGTGGGAGTGAGATTTTTGAAGAGGGTGGAACCAGGCCTTTTGGCTGATCCATGGGTGGTTTCAGGTTGGGTGGAAAAGATGGTGGGTGCTGTTGAGTCGATGAAGGTAACCCGAAGTGGACTTGTGATGTTTCTTTGTGTTTCTTCAGATCAGAGTGAGCAGGATGCTCTGCGCGACGCAACTTGGGTCAAGATCTGTTTCTTGCAATTTCTGGTGTTTGTTGTCTTGTTATCCTGTTAGAGGGTTTGTTGCTCGTCCACGGCGCTGTTTCAGGTGCAACAGTTATGGTCATGTCGCAGCAGTGTGTAGGAGGGAGATTCCAAGATGTGGGAAGTGTGCAGGAGGGCATGGGATAGAGGGTTGTGTAGTTTCAGTGGATAAAGGTGTGTGTGTCAACTGCAGGGGTGCACATGTTGCTGGGGATCGGAAGTGTCCAACGCGACAGAGGCAGGTTGAAGTAGCTAGAGTCAGAGTAGTGCAGAAGGTGTCGTATGCTGAGGCAGTGAAGAAAGTATAGGAGGATGGGTCAAGGGTGAGGGATTCGGAGAGGATCCATGTGAATAGTAGATCTGTGCCAGCACAGAGAGATAGGCCAGAGAGTGATATATACTTTAATAAGGTTAGCTTCTTACTGTTCATGGCAATGGTTATCAACTTTACTGTAGAAATGAAACGTAAATCACAGAAAATAGATGTTGTGGTGGCAGCTGCAGAGAAGTACTTGGGCTACAAGATTTGACTTCAGAAGAGTTACAGCGTGTGTTGAGTAGTAGTGTCCTGTCCTCTCAGGCTGTTGGCCTGGGGTAGGATCAGATTGGGTTACCAGTGGAATAAGGTGATGCGTTTTAATGAGTATAGGGTTAGTTGGTAAGGTAATTTTGTATCCCAAAGTGTAATGGATCTATACTATTGTTCAGTTGGGGGTGATAATGCAACATATTGGAAGCCAACCACCGTTAAACCTCACTGAAGAAGACATGGATTGTGTATGTGTGCCATTCAGAGGGTGAATGGGCAAGACAAAATATTTAAGTGCCTTTGAACAGGGTATGGTAGTAGGTGCCATGAGCACCAGTTTGAGTGTGAACTGCAATGCTGCTGGGTTTTTTCTTTTACGAGTCGGACGCAAAGGATTTACTTCAGACACCCGACAAGGCCCAAATCCCTGTGATTTGCAGGAGAAAGAGATGGAGATATCGTGGAGGTAGGTCTGGGTGCCTTGTAAGGATCCGACGGCGAGTGGGTCCGACGGCGATCTGCCTCTACCATCAGTCCTATTAGCCAACGTACAATCATTGGATAACAAAATAGACGAGCTATAATCACGAACATCCTACCAACGTGGCATTAAAAACTGTAATATCTTATGTTTCACTGAGTCATGGCTGAACGAAGACATGGATAACATACAGTTGCCGGGGTTTACGCTGCATCAGCAAGACAGAACAGCTGCCTCCGGTAAGACAAGGGGTGGCGGTCTGTGTATATTTGTAAACAACAGCTGGTGCACGAAATCTAATATTAAGGAAGTCTCTAGGTTTTCTCGCCTGAGGTAGAGTATCCCATGATAAGATGTAGACCACACTATTTACCAAGAGAGTTTTCATCTATATATTTCCTAGCTGTCTATTTACCACCACAAACCGATGCTCGCACTAAAACCGCACTCAATGTCTGTATAAGGCCATAAGCAAACAGGAAAACCCTCATCTTAAGGCGGCACTCCTAGTGGCCGGGGTGTTTAATGCAGGGAAACTTAAATCAGTTTAACCTAATTTCTACCAGCATGTTAAATGTGCAACCAGAGGAAAAAAAACTCTAGACCACCTGTAATCCAAACACAGAGAAGCATACAAAGCTCTTCCTCGCCCTCCATTTGACAAATTTGACCATAATTCTATCCTCCTGATTCCTGCTTACAAGCAAAAACTAAAGCAGGAAGCACCAGTGACTAGATCAATAAAGAAGTGGTCAGATGACGCAGATGCTAAGTTACAGGACTGTTTTGCTAGCACAGACTGGAATATGTTTCGGGATTCTTCCGATGGCATTGAGGAGTAAACCACATCAGTCACTGGCTTCATCAATACGTGCATTGATGACTTCATCCCCACAGTGACTATATGTACATACCCCAACCAGACGCCATGGATTACAGTCAACATCCGCACTGAGCTAAAAGGTAGAGCTGCCGCTTTCAAAGAGCAGGACTCTAACCCGGGCACTTATAAGAAATCTCGCTATGCCCTCCTACGAACCATCAAACAGGCAAAGTGTCAATAAAGGACTAAGATTGAATCATACAACACCGGCTACAACGCTCATCGGATGTGGCAGGGCTTGCAAACTATTACAGACTACAAAGGGAAGCACAGCCGCAAGCTGTACAGTGACACGAACATACTAGACGAGCTAAATTACTCCTATGCTCGCTTCGAGGCAAGCAACATGCATGAGAGCATCAGCTGTTACGGATGACTGTGTGATCAAGCTCTCCAAAGCCGACGCTGGGCCAGATGGATTACCAGGACAGGTACTCCAAGCATGCACTGACCAACTGGCGAGTGTCTTCACTGACATTTTCAACCTGTCCCTGACTGAGTCTGTAATACCAGCATGTTTCAAGCAGACCACTATAGTCCCTGTGCCCAAGAACGTCTGTAGCCATGAAGTGCTTTGAAAGGCTGGTCATGGCTCACATTAACACCATTATCCCAGAAACCCTAGACCCACTCCAATTTGCATACCGCCCCAACAGAACCACAGATGATGCAATCTCTATTGCGCTCTACATTGCCCTTTCCCACCTGGACAAAAGGAACACCTATGTGAGAATGCTATTAATCGACTACAGGTCAGCGTTCAACACCATAGTGCCCACAAAGCTCATCACTAAGCTAAGGACCCTGGGACTAAACACCTCCCTCTGCAACTGGATCCTGGACTTCCTGATGGGCCACGCTCAGGTGGTGAGGGAAGGTAACAACACATCCGTCACGCTGATCCTTAACACGGGGACACCTCAGGGGTGAGTGCTCAGTCCCCTCCTGTACTCCCTGTTCACCCATGACTGCATGGTCAGGCACGACTCCAACACTATCATTAAGTTTGCCGACGACACAACAATGGTAGGCCTGATCACGACAATGATGAGACAGCCTATAGGGAGGAGGTCAGAGACCTGGCCGTGTGGTGTCAGGATAACAACCTTTCTCTCAACGTGATCAAGACAAAGGAGATGATTGTGGACTACAGGAGGACCAAACATGCCCCCATTCACAAATACAATGACTTGAATGGGATTTGTGCCACAAATCCTAACATGTTAGTATGTGGAAACAGTGCCAGGGAAACTAAACGAAAGCATGGATTAATGCGATCATATCTTGTCCATAGACTGCTTACAGGGTAAGGAAACCAATTTGTCAAACATTTGGCTGTAATAGAAGAACACAAGGATCCAACTGTTTATGTTTTGACCAAAGATGTTTTGACCCATTTTGTAAACCAGAGCTCACATAATGTCCACTTGGTACACACTGGTTGAATTAACATTGTTTCCACGTCATTTCAATGAAATTACGTTGAACTGACATCTGTGCCCAGTGGGTGCTTGATGTGCAACAAAAGTCAGAAGCTATTCACCAATGCCTTCAGGATGTTGTTTCCATGAATAGTCAAAATCAAGTACAACAATAGTTTCCAAACCTTGTCTCTCTTGAAACCCATTACTGACACTTAGAAGAAAGGAAATAAACAGTTGGATCATTAAGTGTTCTTCTATTACAGCCAAATGTTTGACTCATTGGGCTTCCAAATAACTGTTTTTTTGGTTAAAGA
Source organism: Brachymystax lenok tsinlingensis (assembly GCA_030435695.1). Classification (NCBI taxonomy): domain Eukaryota; kingdom Metazoa; phylum Chordata; class Actinopteri; order Salmoniformes; family Salmonidae; genus Brachymystax; species Brachymystax lenok. The sequence continues at coordinate 35,999,153 of CM059790.1, forward strand.
GATAGTTCACCCAAATTACAAAGTGACAAATTAGTTTCCTTACCCTGTAAGCAGTCTATGGACAAGGTATGAACGCATTAATCCATGCTTTGGTTTAGTTTCACAGGTACTGTTTCCACATACTAACATGTTAGCATTTGTGGCACAAATCCCATTCAAGTCACAGGAATGATATTAGCATTTTTCGCATATCATGTTCAAATCATCTATAAGTGACTCTGTTGAGCTTCACAATCAATTTGACACTGAGTGTACAAAACATTAGGAACCTTCCTAATATTGAGCTGCACCCCCTTTTGCCCTCAGAACAGCCTCGATTTGTCAGGCCATGGACTCTACAAGGTTTTTAAAGCATTCCACAGGGATGCTGGCCCATGTTGATTCCAATGCATCCCACAGTTGTGTCAAGTTGGCTGGATGTACTTTGGGTGGTGGATCATTCTTGATACACACAGGAAACTGTTGAGTGTGAAATAACCCACCAGCGTTGCAGTTCTTGCAGTTCTACCTCTCTCTCTCTCTCTCTCTCTCTCTCTCTGACACTCAAACCGGTGCTCCTGGAACCTACTATCATACCCTGTTCAAAGGCACTTAAATATTTTGTCTTGTCCATCCACCCTCTGAATAGCAAACATACACAATCCATGTCTTCTTCGGTGAGGTTTAACGGTGGTTGGCATCCAATATGTTGCATTTCCACCCACAACTGAACTATAGTATAGATCCATTACACTTTGCGATGGGAAAGGGGAACCGAATAATATACATATATTTTAATTATCTTACCAACTAACCCTATACTCATTAAAACGCATCATCTTATTCCACTACTAACCCTATCTGACCCTACCCCAGGCCAACGGCCTGAGAGGACAGGACACTACTACTCAACACACGCTGCAACTCTTCTGAAGTCAAATCTCGTAGCCCAAGTACTTCTCTGCAGCTGCCACTACAACATCTATTTTCTGTGATTTACGTTTCATTTCTACAGTAAAGTTGATAACCATTGCCATGAACACTAAGAAGCCAACCTTATTAAAGCATATATCACTCACTGGCCTATCCCTCTGTGCTGGCACAGATCTACTATTCACAGGGATCCTCTCCGAATCCCTCACCCTTGACGCATCCTCCTATTTCCTGAAAACCATTGTTCAATACTGTTGACGTTGCAGAGGGAAGGAAGGACAGATGTGTTAGTGAGAATTCGACTTAAGTGGAAGTCAGGAATTGTGAATGTGAATGTGTTTTTCTTTAAACTTAGATAAAATCTGTTTATTGAATTAGTGCTGCTATGGAGCAACAGGAGCCCCTGTGATGATGGAGAGCAGTGCTAGGTTACCTTGTTTGAGGCTACTGGGTGGAGACATGTCTGCCCGCCTGCCGTGAAGTTACAGAAGACCTCAATGGCGTCTGACGGACATCCCAGGTTAGGGTCGATCCAGTACAGTCCTACAGAGGTACAGGTGTTGGATCTTAATTTGATCACCCTGTTGTTGCAGGACATTTCCAGCAAAGTAGTGAATGCAGACTTGTGGCGTATTCAAGGTTTAAAAAGGCTTCTAAAGTTAGTAATTTACAATTTAAATTTTCAAGACTTGATTTTCCCTAACAAAAAATGTATCAACCCTTACAAAAATATCCATTAATTATAATCCACACAATAATTCACATTTCCTGTTGCTGCAGGATTATTTTCCTGGTCAAATTAAGATAGCAACTACAGTCTATTCTACTGAGTAAGTCTGTGAAGATTACTAATATTGATGCAGATCGGGAAAAAATGTCCATTAAATGGATAAGTTCTGTAAATCGGTTCTATGAAGTTCTCACCGTCAGAGAGCTTGTGTTGGCAGTCTAGCAGGTCCATGCAGAACCGTGCCGGGTTCTCCCGCGTTCCGAGCGGTTTCTTCATGCTCTCAATCACACTGCTCAGGTAGTGTAGGGTCTTAAAGATCCCTGCATTCTGGTCCAAGAGGGACATCTCCGTGTTCTGGTAGATCTAGGCAAGCCGGGTTAGCATAGTCCACACAGTCCAGAGTGTTACAGCATGCATGGGAAGAGGTCAGGAGAAAGCCACAGAGACAGCCAATCCAAAGCATGGAGACATGGACGAATCAAACATTTCATAAGCATGAATTCATGGAGACACATGCAAGTGTGCATGCATAGAGGCACAACCCATATCCAATCATAGAAACACCATGTCAAGGTATTTAGAAAAGTTGCAAGCAATGTGTTTTGCATGTGTTACACGCAATTAAATAAGGTTTATTTGGAGGCAAGGTAGTGACAGGCACCCACACATTAGTGAAAATACATAGTATAAAAAGAGCAAAAAAAGAACAGGAAGAATTTTGTCATTTTTTTTACTGAAAACTGTCACTTAACAGTAAATATCATTAGAGTGAAGATATATCAACAGTGAATGTTACATATGGTAAATATGTTGTCTAAAGTTGAAACTTCTGTCTCATTTATAGAACAACAGTGAGTGCTTTACCTCTGTCCTCAAGGCACCATTGGACTCAAACAGAGAGTTGTACTCGATTTGTCTCTGTGGATACAACACCAACAAGTACAGTTTAATCACAGAGGCAGTAATAAGCAGAAAGCAGTAAACCAGAGGCCGGTATCAACAAATCTACACATTCTTCAACTTAGTAGGGGCATACTAATCAATGTCACTGAAAGCCTCCTCCCTGATTATTACATAACAGAAATGCCATTGTAGTAGTTTAGATGTATTGGTTCTATACAACTGTTATAACAACTCACAGAGCACAGGGAAAGGAAGGCCACACAGATTATACTGTGTGCTCCGCTTCCATGCTACCTCTGGCCCTGCAGCTATAAGACTGTTGCTTTTTCCCATTCCATCGAAAGCCTTATCTAAGCTTAGCCTGGCACCAAGCCTAAGACAGAGAGAGAGAGAATACTTGTGTATTCTAAAAATACAGGCTCTGTATTAAAGAAATCACAATGTCATGTACCCCTGGTGCACTGTTAAGCTATTTAGCCATTTAAACCATTTATTTTTTTGAATAAAACTCAGTTTTTCTCACTGGCTTTCATGTATTTCAAACGTGAGCTTGTCCGAGATGTCGTACTCGATTACAGTTGTTCTCCATTGGAGCGATGCGATTGGTTGGCCAACCTTCTGGGGTCGGGGCTTAGCGAAGGGTCAATTAAGCATTGAAACTGGCAATAACTGATCATGGCCATTAAGCATCACAACTGGCAATAACTGATCATGGCCATTAAGCATTGAAACTGGCAATAACTGATCATGACCATTAAGCATCACAACTGGCAATAACTGATCATGGCCATTAAGCATTGAAACTGGCAATAACTGATCATGGCCAATAATCATCGCAACTGGAAATAACTGATCATGGCCATTAAGCATCGCAACTGGCAATAACTGATCATGGCCATTAAGCATTGAAACTGGCAATAACTGATCATGGCCAATAATCATCGCAACTGGAAATAACTGATCATGGCCATTAAGCATTGAAACTGGCAATAACTGATCATGGCCATTAAGCATTGAAACTGGCAATAACTGATCATGGCCATGAACTAGATGTTTTGACCCATTTTGGAAACCAGAGCTCACATAATGTCCACTTGGTACACACTGGTTGAATCAACATTGTTTCCACGTCATTTCAATGAAATTACGTTGAATTGACATCTGTGCCCAGTGGGTGCTTGATGTGCAACAAAAGTCAGAAGCTATTCACCAATGCCTTCAGGATGTTGTTTCCATGAATAGAAGTCAAAGTCATGTACAACAATAGTTTCCAAACCTTGTCTCTCTTGAAACCCATTACTGACACTTAGAAGAAAGGAAATAAACAGTTGGATCATTAAGTGTTCTTCTATTACAGCCAAGTGTTTGACTCATTGGGCTTCCAAATAACTGTTCTTTTGGTTAAAGAGATAGTTCACCCAAATTACAAAGTGACAAATTAGTTTCTTAGTGAAGGGCTTAGCGAAGGGTCAATTGCCAGGGTTAGAGGTTCCAAACATGTATTATTCATTCTATTTTTATGTGTGCTGCTGCTGCACAGAGAGGGGGTGCGTTGCCTAGGCAAACCAATACTTGTTTGCTACAACACCTTGTTTGAAAAATATAAATGCTTTATAACAGATTATGTAATTAAAGGACTGTGAATCAAATAGGATACTTACGGTCGGGCCAGGAGCACCAGGGGGGCCCTGGGAGAGAGAAAACAGAGAGGATTTTGACATGAACACAAAATAAACAGATACAAAGACATATGTCTTCAAAAGACGACGAACCTCATTCTCTATGAACTGCCATAGAACTGTCAAGTAACTGTAAGTAGTAGGGAACCAGTAAGATAGATTATGACATAGTAATGGGGGGGGGACACTTACTCTGGGCCCTGGATGTCCCTGTGGCCCCTGGGGTCCCTGACACATAAACAGAACAACATGGTGTTACAATGGCGCAATGGCGTCCAAGCAATGACATCACAATGAATAGAATATCTAATACATCTCCACTACTCCCTAGTGCTCTCAAATTCACAAAGATTGCAAAAAATGTATTTTTTGAAATATACAATCAGTGGACAGTTTATTAGGTAGACCCATCTAATACCAGGTTGGACATTTTTGCCTCCAGAACAGCCTGAATTCTTTGGGGCATGACGTTCAATCATTGCTCAATTGGTATCAAGGGACCTAACGTGTGCCAGGAAAACATTCCATAGACTCATGCTGCTTATGCTAAATCCTGACTCTTCCATCAGCATGACGCAACAGGAACCGGGATTCGTCGGACCAGGCAATGTTTTTCCACTCCCCAATTGTCCAGTGGGGAGTGGAAAAACATATAGCCGCTTCTCCTTGTTTTTAGCTGATAGGAGGGGAACCCGGTCTGGTCGTCTGCTGCAATAGCCCATCCTTGACATAGATCAACAAGTTGTGCGTTCCGAGATGCCGTTCTACACACCACTGTTGTACTGTGCCGTTATTTGTCTATTCGTGGCTCGCCTGTTACCATTCTTGCCATTCTCCTTTGACCTCTCTCATCAACAAGCTGTTTTCTCCCAAAGGATTGCCGCTGACTGGATGTTTTTTTTGTTGCACCATTCTCTGTAAACCCTAGACACTGTCATGAGTGAAAAGCCCAGGAGGGTGTCCGTTTCTGAGAAACTGGTACGCCCGGTACGCCTGGCATCGACGATCATACCACGCTCAAAGTCGCTTAGGTTACTTGTTTTTCCCATTCTAACGTTCAATCAAACAGTAACTGCCTGTCTGCCTGCTTTATATAGCAAGCCACGGCCACCTGACTGTCTATAGGAGTGGTCAATTTCCCGTGAACAGGTGGTGTACCTTATAAACTGGCCCCTGAGTGTGTGTTGATATTAACATTATACATTTTCTATAAAATAGCTGCTCTAGTCTAAACCGATCCTATCATAATCATACTTTGCAGTCTGAAGAGCTGAAGTCTGTACAAAGGGTTCTGTGTTGAGGGCTCTTTGTGTTTCTGTAATGGAGTTCTACTGCCCCCACTGGCTGATGAGGGAAATGACAGCACAGTACTATAGCAGCAGCCTTCTGCCGGCAGCTGATTCTTATTAGGCCCATGAGGAGCTGCTTGGAGTGTGTATGTGTCTGTTTACTGTGTGTGCTTGTGTATTTCTCTCTCTCTCTTCTGTTTGTGTGTAACTGCCTATGAGTCTCGATGGGGCTTAGGGAGCCGTGAGAATCTTAAAACAGTTTACACGGCAGAGCGTGAGCTGTGAGAATCTTAAAACAGTTCACACGGCAGAGTGATAGCGAACAGTATACTGTACATTAACCCAGTCATGGCTAGAAGGGGTCCAGCTTTTGTCAAATGAATGTCAGATTTGACTTTTCGTAACAGGTTAGGAGAATTAACGTAGCAGGTTAGGAGAATTAAAGTAGCAGGTTAGGATAATTAGGTCAAGGTTAGGAAAAGGGTTAGGGTTAGCTGAAATGCAAAAGCTGTATCCCTTCTAGCCATGACCCATTAATCCCCACAGAGGATCACAGCACTAACATTATGACAAGGCATTTCCTGTACACTGCTTACATGAGAGGCAGTAAGGCTCCATGCACAGCCCACAGTGTACTGGAAATCACTCTGCAACAGCTACTTTCACCATGAGTCTACCCAGTTAGCGTGGTTATTACCTGAGGAAACACTGACCATAGCTACAGTTCACACAAACCAAACCAGGCCACGTAATTACAGCAGGTGTCATCTATAGTTTATAGATTAAACACCTACGCTGTACTTCACACATAACCTTGTGGTTTTCCAACGCCTACCGAGTGTAGCATAAACTGCTTTCTCTCCAATGGATTATATAACTCTACAGAAATCCCAAGTATTCGATTCAGATCTCACCATTTCCCCATGGCTTCCCTTTGGACCCCTCGGTCCCTGTGGAGGAGAAAATAAGACTTTTAAAATACACTGGTTTCTTTTCAAAGTACAAGTACCCCAATTGTTCTGGGTATCCCTCCATTCCATGCAGGTGTTGAACAGTATACTGGACATGAGCAGCATAGGTCATCCATACATGTCCTCCGCTCTGTTTTGGGACAACTTGTCCAGTTCCTTCCATGACTGGTCGGTTCTTCTAACTCTGTTATTGATACAGTATAAAGCCCTTCATATAAGCACAACATACTAGTGACACACCAGGTACTGTAGCAAAGTGTGACTAGACTGGACAGTTCTCTATTCCTAACTAACTCCCAGGAGAATTACAATGATGGAAAGTACCACTTGAGGCTTGAACTTGATTGATTTATGGTTTATGCCTGAGGAGTCATGAATACACACTCTCTCTCTCTAGTCTAGAAAATGTCTGACTTTGACAACAGAGGGGTTTATCAATTCAGGGGATGACTGTTATGAACAGTTATGGAAACACTCCAGCCAGTTAGTTTAACAAAAGCTACATTCACAAGACAGACAGGGCAGAGTGCCCGCTCTTAAATGGACCATCCCACCTGAACTTTCTCTCTCTCTCTCTCTCTCTCTCTCTCTCTCTCTCTCTCTCTCTCTCTCTCTCTCTCTCTCTCTCTCTCTCTCTCTCTCTCTCTCTCTCTCTGTGTCTGTCTGTAAAATTGGCAGATACTTGTAGACAAGCACACACACATAGACATGTGTGCTCACACACACTGAACCTACAGGTTTCCCCATTGGGCCGATCATCCCTTCTGGTCCAACAGGTCCACTGAAACCCTGAAACAGATAGAGGAGAGATCAGGACACACAATTTTTATACGTAATTTATTGCAACAAATCAAATCAAACTTTATTTGTCACATGCGCCGAATACAACAAGTGTAGACCTTACCGTGAAATGCTTTCTTACAAGCCCTTATCCAACAGTGCAGTTCAAGAAGAGTTAAAGAAAATATTTACTGTAGCGGGTCAGTGTGCGGCGGTAAAGGTAAGTTGAGGTAATTTGTACATGTAGGTAGGGGTGAAGTGACTATGCATAGATACTAAACAGCGAGTAGCATCAGTGTACAAAACAAATGAAGGGGGGGGGTCAATGTAAATAGTCCGGTGGCCATATGATTAATTGTTCAGCAGTCTTATGGCTTAGGGGTAGAAGCTGTTAAGGAGCCTTTTGGTCCTAGACTTGGTGCTCCAATACCGCTTGTTTTATGGGCTTTCCTCTGACACCGCCTATTATATAGGTCCTTGATGGCAGGAAGCTTGGCCCCAGTGATGTACTGGGGCCACTGCCCTCTGTAGTGCTATACCGGGCGGTAAAGCAATCAGTCAGAATGCTCTCGATGGTGCAGCTGTAGAGCTTTTTGAGGATCTGGGGACCAGTGCCAAATATTTTAAGTCTCCTGAGGGGGAAAAGGTTTTGTCATGCCCTCTTCACAACTGTCTTGGTGTGTATGGACCATGATAGTTCGTTGGTGATGTGGACACCAAGGAACTTGCTCTCGAGCATGCTTCAGTGTTGCTTGCCTCGAAGCGAGCATAAAAGGCATTTAGCTCGTCTGGTAGGCTCGCGTCACTGGGCAGCTTGCGTCTGGGTTTCCCTTTGTAGTCCGCAATAGTTTTCAAGCCCTTCCATATCCGATGAGCGTCAGAGCCGGAGTTGTAGGATTCAGTCTTAATCCTGTATTGACACTATACTTGTTTGATGGTTCGTCTGAGGGCATAGCGGGATTTCTTATAAGCGTCCGGATTAGTGTCGCTCCTTGATAGCGGCAGCTCTAGCCTTTAGCTTGATGCGGATGTTGCCTTAATCTATGGCTTCTGATTGGGATATGTACGTACGGTCACTGTGGGGACAACGTCGTCGATGCACTTATTGATGAAGCCGATGACTGAGGTGGTATACTCCTCAATGCCATTGGATGAATCCTGGAACATATTCCAGTCTGTGCTAGCAAAACAGTCCTGTAGCATAGCATCCGCTTCATTCCGTATTGAGCGAGTCACTGGTACTTTCTGCTTTAGTTCTTGCTTGTAAGCAGGAATCAGGAGGATAGAATTATGGTCAGATTTGCCAAATGGACGGCAGGGGAGAGCTTTGTATGCATCTCTGTGTGTGGAGTAAAGGTGGTCTAGAGTTTTTTTTCCTCTGGTTGCACATGTGACATGCTGGTAAAAATGTGGTAAAACTGATTTAAGTTGGCCTGCATTAAAGTCCCCGGCCACTAGAACCTCCACTTCTGATATTCTTGTTTGCTTCTGGCCTTATAGAGTTGGTTGAGTGCGGTCTTAGTGTCAGCATCAGTCTGTGGTGGTAAATAGACAGCTACAAATAATACAGATGAGAACTCTCTTGGTAGATAGTGTGGTCTACAGCTTATCATGAGATACTCTACCCCAGGCGAGCAATACCACGAGACTTCTTTAATATTAAACATTGCGCACCAGCTTTTATTGACAAAAAGACACACACCCCCACCACTCGTCTTACCAGATGTAGCATCTCTGTTCTGCCGGTGCATGGAAAATCCTGCCAGCTCTATATCGTGTCGTCGTTCAGCCACGACTCGGTGAAACATAAAATATTACAGTTCTTAATGTCCCATGGTAGGATAATCGTAGTCATAGGTAATCATTTTTATTTTCCAATGATTGCATGTTAGCAAGTAGAACGGAAGGCAGTGGGAGTTTACTCGCTCGCCTACGGATTCTCAGAAGGCAGCCTGATCTGCGTCCTCTTTTCCTCTGTCTTTTCTTCATCCAAATGACAGGGATTTGTGTCTGTTCCCGGGAGAGCAGTATATCCTTCTCGTCGGAATCGTTAAAAGAAAAAGTCTCTTCCAGTTCGTGGTGAGTAATCGCTGTTATTTTTGGTCATAAGAGACGGTAGCAGCAACATTATGTACAAAATAATTACAAATATAAGTTACAAACAACGCAAAAAAACCTAACAAAATAGCACAATTGGTTAGGAACATGTAAAACGTCAGCCATCCTCTTCGGCGCCATCTTAACAGTAAGTGCTGATTCTGTACTTACCAGAATGCCAACAGGACCTTTAGGACCAGGTATGCCTTTGAAACCCAAATCTCCATTTGGCCCCTATGAAAAGCACAAAACAGTAATTTGATTGATCACTGCTAATTGATCATGTCTATAACAACATGTTAAACTTGTCAGTGGAGGGCGTAGGGCTATTATTAGTTAAGAACAATTATTATCAGTTAAGAACAAATTCTTATTTACAATGACAGCCTACACCAGCCAATTGTGTGCCACCCTTGAGACTCCCAAGCACAGCCGGATGTGATACAGCCTGGATTTGAACCTAAAATATAGAGGGCAGACAAGGATGGTGAATGTCTGTGGCGATCCCTCAGAGCCTCTGACTCACCTTAGGTCCTGGAAAACCAGAGAAGCCAATCATCCCCAGGTCTCCCGGCTCCCCCTGCAGGCCAGAGAAACAAACACACTCTGATACAACTGGAATACAAATGAAACACACAACTCAATCACAAGACAAAATGACACTCTGATACAACTCAATCACAAGACAAAATGACACTCTGATACAACTCAATCACAAGACAAAATGACACTCTGACACAACTCAATCACAAGACAAAATGACACTCTGACACAACTCAATCATAAGACAATAAGGCACTCTCACACAACCACAAACCGCTCTGATTTGTGGTTGTTGCCTCAAAAAGGTAGCGTGTGAAGTTAGTAGGCTATGTTATGAAACCATTTAACCTAGCTTCTGTCCATATTCTCCCTCCCTGTTATGTATTCCAGACAGGGGTTTGGTCTCTGGTTTGCTCTCTCATCCATTACCTTGTCTAACTCCAAGGAACCTGCAGACACAGAAACTAGGACATAAGAATGGTGGGTCCCTTATAGGTCAGTCTGGAGACAGTAGCACTGTCTGAGCACCTCCCCCGTCCCTGTCCCATGTCTGTCTGTCTGTCTGTCTGCCTATCTATTTGTCCTCAGCAGTGGCAGAAGACGGCCTGTGTTTGCACAGCCGATCACAAATTCATCAGATCAATGTGATTTCTTGAATTGAATGAAAGTTTCTAAATTGCTTTCAACACCTCGTGCACATAGCGGTGGGGGTAATGTAGCTGTGGCAGCCTATCAGAATAGTTGGAGGTGTGGCTAATTGGGGGCGTGACTTTCACTGTGTTCTTTTTGCCCACCTGTGAGAGTGAATGTCATTACAGTTATTGTGGCCTATTGGACTTGTTAACCAATCTTAAACTTGTACACGGCCAGCATCTGTAATGATACTTGCACAACTGCATGTTGTATTAAATAACCTGAGGTTTATGTGTTAAGGTAGGCATTGCTTGGTTATGATATTGGGGTTACTAAACGTGAAGGTCTTCTGTAAAGAATACATTTGAAAACATTATTTAAAGTTACTGAACAAACTTACTTGTTTAATTTCTAGGGAATTAGTTCAACTGCTTGTGACCCAATTGAAGAAATGTTGATAGGTAATTCCAAAGTCAAAAGTAAACTTGGGACAAGATGAAAAAATGGGTTGTATTTACATAAAATATGACTTTTTATTTTTTTTATTTAATAGGTTCAACTAAAGGGGGAAAGTAGGTTGAGTATTGAAAGAAATAGGTAGCAAATTGAAATATAATTTGAAGTCAAATATAATATATAAGAAATATTACAGGTGGCATTGAATCATATATTTGCTTTCAACAAATGTCGTTTTTTCTTAAATTGAGAAAAACATTTATCTTTGGTTGATCTAAATATACTTTTTTATGGTGTTGCTTAAACCTTTTCTGAGCTGTTTATGGCAAATACATGACGCTGTGAATAACCTGTGACCAGTTAGTGGAGCGTTGGTGATATTCTACAATGGCTGGATGGATGCTGGACACTCACTGGTTGTCCTTTGAATCCTGGGTCTCCTGTCCTGCCTTGGTCTCCGGATGAGCCCTCCATGCCTTTGATTCCTGGGGTCCCCCTCTCTCCTGCCAAGCCAGACTCCCCCTGGAAACAATACATAGGGGTCAGAGGTCACAGGGTAGATGGTGGGACTGGCCTGGTCCCAGATTTGTTTGTGCTGTCCTGCCAACTCCACTGGTCATTGCCATGCACAACACCATAGGAGCTGGCTATATAGTACATATCTGGGACCAGGCTAGGGTGGTACTGTAAAGTTAATGGTGAGGGGTCATAGGGTGTGGTGTGAAGATGGTACTGGGTGTAGGCTAAGGTGTATATTGTGATGGCGTGCAGTAGATTACCTTCTCTCCAGCAGGCCCCCTCTCTCCGACCAACCCAGGCAGACCAAGTTCCCCCCTGGGACCAGGTAGTCCTGCCGACCCCTCCTGCCCCACGGTGCCACGCTGGCCCTGACAAAAGATAGCACAGACAGTTAACATGGGCACACTAAATCAGTGTTGACATGCTATAAGGTAAGCATGAAAAACACTGCTAATCAAATGGTATGTTGTCAAGTGACAGTGACATTCAATCAACACTGATTCATGGCCTAGGCCTTTGATAAGTCAAATACTTAACAGTCAGACATTTTCTATAAAACTTCAATACAAATGACTGACTGTTGTTGAACTGTTACAGTGCGCCGAGCCTCCGGAGACCACAATCATTTCCTGTTCCATCAGTGGGCCAGCGGCAGCCCGGGCCGAGGAGAGGGGAGTCAGTCATATTAGAATAACAGATGGAATGAGCCGCCGCCGGCCCGCTGGCCGCACGTACAGCAGCTTCTGTTACTGTCTCGCCTCGCCGGCCCACTGGCCGCACGTACAGCAGCTTCTGTTACTGTCTCGCCTCGCCGGCCCACTGGCCGCACGTACAGCAGCTTCTGTTACTGTCTTGCCTCGCCGGCCGTGAGGCGCAAGGATAACTCATGACACCGCAGAGATAAAAAATAATCAGGAAGTGGTTTGGAATTACAGAGCTCTAGGTTTGTTGGTAGAACCTCAATCCCTGGGGCTGGAGAGAGATCTTGCATAAGGAGAGGTACTGTAACTGTCCCAGTCATTAGATCAGTGAGAGATTTAATTCTGACCTGGAAATACACAACACACACGCCCATCTGCCCTCATTCACACACGACCCACTCAAATGAGACACATGGGAAATAATGTCCCATCCAACTGATCACAGTAAGGGCTCTGGTCTGAGAACAACTTTGTCCTTTCTCAACCTTAACACGTCTTTTTGACAGACATGTTAACCCTTTACATCGGTGGGAATTGGCCTATATAGATAGCGCTACATTTATATTTCTTACAGAAGAAATATGAAATGCATAACCATGGTAGCAATTGAAAGGGAAACAGTTTGGAGATAAAGGGAAAATGATTAGACCAAAGGTGAGTACACAACAGTTCACCTGAAACAAGACTGAATCCAAACATCTAAACATTACACTGTTGATTTGATGTGCATTTTACATGTACTTTTTGCAGCATTTGTTGATAGCGAAATCTGAAAATACTCTGGATACATTCAGTAACATGATAAAACTATTACTGGAAAATGTGGCATGGTGCAACATAAGACAAAAAAACGGTCCATTATAAATCGCAATCTGGGTAAGGTGGGCATGATTTGAAAGCTTGTTCTATTGCCAACATGACTAGGTCTAAGTTATAAAATACGATCTTACAGTGTTAGGCTTTCACAAGGCAATTTAGAGAAACAGATTGTAATTTTGGAGCGCATTGAAAGGAGTCATGAGTGGATTCAGGTGCGTGTGCCGCAACAACTTTTCTTCACAATAAACAAACATAGGCTCATTCTGTTCAGAACAACCCAGCGTATAACGCCATGTCATCGTGTAACTGTAAATCAAACAAAGTGATCAGAGAGGGTCCCCAGTCCGGAGCCTCCAGAGAGGGTCCCCAGTCCGGAACCTCCAGAGAAGGTCCCCAGTCCAAAACTAACTGTTCCGGCTAATAGCCCAGGGCCTCCGGTGTGGGATCCCGAGCCAGCACGGCCAGCACCGGAGCCGCCACCTGGGACAAGGAGGCCCACCGGAAGACCCCCAATGGACTTTTGGCGCGGTCGGAGTCCGCGCCTTTGGGGGGGTACTGTCACGTTCAGGCCTGATAGTTATAGGCTGGCGTGTTTACTTTAGTTTTTGGTGTAGGTTTTTTTTGTTCTAGGTGTTGTATATCTATGTTGGGGTAATGGTTCCCAATTAGAGGCAGCTGTGTGTCGTTGTCTCTAATTGGGAACCATATATATGTTTGGGGTTTTTCTATAGGATTTTGTGGGTTATTGTTTGTGCATAGCTTGTTGTGGTTGTAGTTATGTTCAGCATCACGATCTTCGTTTATGTTTTGTTATTTAGGTGCTTATTAGTGCCCAAAACTGCCATTTGCAACCAGTATAGAGGTACGAGTGTAAAAGGCTACCCAAATATTATAAATAAACCCCTCTGCTTTTAGAATTACTACTCTGGCTAAGAGGATTGAGTGGCAAAAGAGCAACTAATGTACTACCTGCACCCAGCGGAATTAATTAGGGAAAGACCAGGAGAGAAAGAGGAAGCAAGAGAGACAGAGAGGAAAAAGATGAGAGCGAGACAGAATGAGACACAGAGAGGAGAGAGAGGCAGAGAAGAGACAAAAGGAGTGATAGACAGCTAGTGGTAAGACTGTTTGGTCAGTAAGATAATACTAGATTTGGGGGATGGTGGTCCATGATATGGTACTCCTCTGTCGCCTGCATATTTTCATTAATGACTAGCATTCCCCTGACTCCGTCTGACACAGGTTAGACCCACAGAGAGACAGAAACACCTACTGCCAGGCATGTACCATTCACTGGTTATGCCATTCAACCAATTCAGAAAAGGGACATGGAGGGAGAGGAAGAGAAATAGGAGGAAAGGGAAGACAGAAGAGGAGGATGAAGAAGAAAATGGTGATGATAATGATGAAGAGTTGAACAAGTAGTGGAAGAGGAGGAGGACAGAGTGTACTGTAAAACACTTCTCTAGGGTAGCTGAAGCAGTAGTTCTGACTGTATTGTTTTCCCTTAGGAGGTAATGTAGTTACAGTATGTGTGTAAAATTACCCTGGTTGTTTCTTGCTGGGATATCCCTCCTTGTGAGAGAGAGTCTGTGTTTTCACCGTAAAGAACTCCCTCCCTAACCGCCTCTGTGCCACCAGACCTCCTTCTTATGTAACTGACAGACAGGGTTGTAATGTTTTGTCTGAAGCCCCTTGACTTTACCACTAGATGGCGTTATGTCAACCCAGATTGATTCTCCTGTGTTAATTGTTGTAAGTAATGCCCTCACCTGTGTTGAATTACTTCTAATGACAAACCCTATTTAAGGCCCCACTGCCTTTTTGTTCTTGTTCAGTCCTGATGTTGGTCTAGGTGTTGTCATTCTCAAGGATTCTTTGGGTCTGAGATTTTTCTGCCTTCTCATTATGAACTTGGATTCTATGTTTTTCCTTTTTCCTTTTTGTGGACTCTTGGAAATATGTTTCTGGACTCATGTTTAAGGATTTCTCTTTCTGTTTTGGATTACCTTTTTGTATTGCCTCCCAAGAGGAGGAGTTTGAGTTAACCTGGGACACATTCATTTAAAGTGTTGCCTAAGACTGTTGCTATGTTTTGCTTTTTTCTCTGAAGTAAAGAGCCAAAGATAAAACTCAGACTTTGGAGATCTCATTGTTTTCTATTCCTCTGCACTTGGGTTCAACCTCCTCCAGTAGTGGAGTGGTCCGCATCAGGGACACACACACATCGGGGACCCGAGTTCGATCCCCAGCTGGCTCATAACACAGGGTGGCTAATACTGAAGGTCATCCACTGTCAGTATCGCTGTCTGGGTAGCAGGGGAAGACTAAAGGACATCCATGCATGAAATACCCACATACTCATGGCTGCCGGGGCTGCAGACTTCAGTATAAAGAATCCCATTGATCTCTGACCACAGAAATCAAATAAGACATTTAATGACCAGTCATTTCCTGCCGAATATCCTTCAGCACTTTAAACACAGCTGGTGGGACCAATATCAGTATTCATAAAGCCTCCCAGTGTGCAAGGAGGGCTGAACTAGGATCAGTTTTTCCTTTTAGATTATAATTGTTGGACAGGGTGGACCTGATGCTAGATCAGTATGAGAATACGGTCCAGAAGGAGAGGGAGAAGGGAAAGGCAGCCATATTTCAGCCTTCTAAAGCTCAATTTCTCCTGTGATATGTGGATTTACTGGATTACAGGAGTTTTTCCATCCTGGTCGCAGTCTAGCCACAATCACATTAATAATGTGTTGTCTTAATCTACTTAAAGGATTTTTTTTTTCTTCATTAATCCACTGTTCCCAAGATGTTTTGAATGTCAGCAGTCAAATTTTTTCAAGTAGCAAAGTGTCAGTATTCGTTTTGCATCATGACGTTTGCTTCTTGAAAATCCAATATCTTAACTTGATTGCTGACATGGACTAATGAAAAAAACACCATAATATAGTTTTGGAGTGTATTTTTCCTTTAATAATGGGATAATCTCATAACTTTATACATCCCATTCTTCAGTTTGTGTCACGTCCTGGCCATAGAGAGCTCTCTGGGTTCTCTATGGGGTTTTGGGCCAGAATGTGACCAGGGGTGTTTGGCATTCTTTATGTTGTTTTTTTTTAAGTTGGTTCCAAATTAGAGTCAGCTGTTGTTTGTTGCCTCTAATTGGGGATCCTATTTAGTTGGTTCTTTTCCCCACCTGTGTTGTGGGATATTGTATTGTGTTTGTAAGTGCTGTGTTGCGCTACACTTTGAGTCCGATCGGTTGTTCTTTGTTTGTTTTACTGAAGTTCTCATCCATTAAAGATGTGGAACTCAACTCACGCTGCGCCTTGGTCCAATTCTGTTAACGATTGTGACAGTTTGGCCATTGTTGGAGATTTACTGTGACGCTAGCTAGTGTTGATTGCGTGTAACGTCGCAAGAGAAATAGATGAGTGAGGTTTTGAGCGAGGAGACGTGGTGAAACTAAATAAGAAAGGGGTCACTGGATCGTAAACTTCATTCTGATTCCGAGAGCGGGTCAGACTGTCAGCCAAGACATTTAACGATGCTCAGAGAATGGCTCTCTTAGTTTGCTTACACAATGTAATAATCCCCTGACTCTTACTGTGACCTACTGTAAGCACGGACAGGGCAAGAGTTTGTTGATGGACAGATTATAGGGCCCCATTCTGTGTGTGTGTGTGTGAGTGTCTGCAGGCACGGGGAATAATTGTGCCTGATGAGTGTGTAGCTACCTGTGTGTGTGTGTGTGAGGGACAGGATATGATACCTACCTGTCGCCCAGTCTTCCCTGGAATTCCTGGTAACCCAACTAGTCCTGGAGGACCGTCAGGCCCAGCGTATCCCTCCATGCCTCTGGGTCCAAGTAAACCAACTTCGCCCTGGGAAACACAAAACAACAATATCAAACTCAATCTGTCGCGTCTCCATGACAATACTTGTAAATGCATTAGTTATTGGAGCTAACGTGAATATTCAGGTCTCAGCCAGTTGAGGTCACTTCTCACTGTGATGCAGTTTATCCAACCACCTGGATTACAGGAGTTTTTCCATCCTGGTCGCAGTCTAGCCACAATCACATTAATAATGTGTTGTCTTAATCTACTTAAAGGATTTTTTTTTCTTCATTAGTTCACTGTTCCCAAGATGTTTTGAATGTCAGCAGTCAAATTTTCAAGATTTAGGATTTTCAAGTAGCAAAGTGTCAGTATTCGTTTTGCATCATGTGATGCATTATGCATCATGATGTTTGCTTCTTGAAAATCCAATATCTTGAAAACTATGCTGACATGGACTAATGAAAAAAACACCATAATATAGTTTTGGAGTGTATTTTTCCTGGGATAATCTCATAACTTTATACATCCCATTCTTCAGTTTGGCCATTGTTGGAGATTTACTGTGACGCTAGCTAGTGAATATAACGTGAATATTCAGGTCTCAGCCAGTTGAGGTCACTTCTCACTGTGATGCAGTTTATCCAACCACCTACACTACGATACACTACTGCTCTAATGTCCCAACCTTTCCCAGTCCCCCACGGCCTTCTCCCCCCTTAATTGGCTGTATATAAATCTACCCTCAGAGACATCTGGAATAAAGAGATTACATTCCTGACTGGCAGTGATGGCCTGGGATCTGTTTTATGGAAAATAAAGGGAAGTGCATTTTGGCCTAAACATATTGTCATGTGCGCTAGTATTCTACAGACTGACAATGTACAGCACTGAACATTATGTCCTGCTACTTTAACGAAACAAACCCAATGAAATGTCATGTCATGGAGAGTACATGTACTGGACATTGTTGTGGACTTCTCTGTAAATATCAAATCAAATTGTATTTGTCACATGCGCCGAATACTGACAAGCCCTTAACCAACAATGCAGTTTTAAAAATAAATAGTTAAGAAAATAATTACTAAATAAACTAATGTAAAAAAAGTAACAATAAAATAACAATAGAGGACCTAGTAGAGAGGTCCTGGATGTCAGGAAGCTTGTCCCCAGTGATGTACTGGGTCGTATGCACTACCCTCTGTAGCGTCTTACGGTCGGATGCCGAACGCTTCCAAGGTGCAGCTGTAGAACCTTTTGATACCATCACTCAGCATGTTCTTGGCAATAACTCATTCACTTTGTTTCCATCACTCCACGGCCTCTCTCTCTCTCTCCACCATCCCTCCTTCCCTGCTTTCTATCTCTTCACACAGGCTCTCTCTTCCTGTCCATCCCTCTATCTCCACTTCTCTCCCCGTTTCTCCCCCCTACAAAGCAGCCCATAACGTAAATGTAATCACCACGTAACACACTGCATTAGGCTTGTTTGTTGTAGTACAGAATGTATAGTGCAGTATCTCTTTCCTCCCTCTGTACCTCTCTACATGTCTCCCATCACCCTCTCCCTCTGTCCGTCTTTCTTTCTTCATGTCTTCTCTACATTGTGGTGATGTGATACTTACTTCAACACCAGCGGTCCCAGTCAGGCCCCTCGCTCCTTTCTTTCCTTCGAAGCCCTGTACAAACAAACACACACACACACACACACACACACACACACACACACACACACACACACACACACACACACACACACACACACACACACACACACACACACACACACACACACACACACACACTCCAATTGTTTTGTTACCAATAAAAATAAATCCATTATTTATCTACATGTGTCTGCTATTTCCCCTGACAGAGGCAGTCCCTTCCTGTGTATGGTTACTTTACAGTTTTTTTACAATCACTTTGGCACTAATTTTAGAACCTTGATGTCATTTTTCTAAACTCACAACCGATGATCAAAAAGACCATGTTTCTAAACTGACACTTTTTCCAGTTTCTTGGATACAATACACATAAAGCTAAGATCATTTGTTCACTGAACTAAAATCACCTGTTCAAAATGACACAACTTAACTTCAAAGTATTACCATTTCAAAATGCAATTCACACATTACATCTGAGATGACTGTCTATTCATTTCATTACAATGATCTGACTATCAACTGATACAACTGCTGAAAATGATACGTTACATTACTCTTAATGCATAGTTTAATGGAAACTGAAGAACAATATTCCATGTTGAGATCATGAAAGTTTCAGGATAACGAGATCCATTGACACCAATACCATGGAACATGAACCAACTGGACTACATTATCTATGGATGTAATATTTTATCATCATTCTTTATCAGACACTGTTTCTATGGTCCCATGTACCACTTTTCCAGACCATTTTTTCAGATTTGACATTACTGTACACTCACTGGTCACTTTATTAGGTACACCTATCTAGCACTGGGTAGGACTCCCTTTTGCAGCCTGCACACCACTGTTTTAAACGGCTGTGGCCTTTCTGTTAGCTTGAATGAGTCTGGAGATTCTCCTCTGACCTCTCTCATTAACAAGGTGTTTTTGCCCACAGAACTACCGCTCACTGAATGTGTTTTGTTTATCGCACCATTCTCTGTAAACTCTAGAGACTGTAGTGTGTAAAAATCCCAAGAGGGCAGCTGTTTCTGAGACGTGGGAACAACAATCATATCACGGTCAAAGTTGCTTAGATTACGCATCTTGCCCGTTCTAATGTTTGGTCGAACAACAACTAAAGCTCTCTACTCTATAATATATTGAGTTGCAGGCAGCCACATGATTTGATATTCGAAGGAGCAGGCTATTTGCATTAATACACAGGTGTACCTAATAAAGTGTATGTATGCAGGCCCTTGTAATTGCTTTTCCAAAACTGCCAACTCGTTACTGACGATTGATTTCACTTTTTTTTTTTACCTTTATTTTACTAGGCAAGTCAGTTAAGAACAAATTCTTATTTTCAATGACAGCCTAGGAACAGCGGGTTAACTGCCTGTTCAGGGGAAGAATGACAGATTTTATACCTTGTCAGCTCGGAGAATTGAACTTGCAACCTTTCGTTTACTAGTCCAACGCTCTAACCACTAGGCTACCCTGCCGCCCCACATTGTGGTACGAGTATATAGTGTAATGAGTGGTATCCACCTACAACAACATAGCGATAACATGGAGCTGGCAGGTGATCCAGGTCACAATAGAGGTCAAGCAGTGGGAGGAGGAAGACGAGGAAGACATGGTGGTCAAAGGAATGTCAGGGGACCAGCACCCCTTCTGAGAGGTGGTCGTGGGCCTCGTTTGAGAGGTGTGGGGGAACGTGGTAGAGGACAAGACCACGGACCAAGACAGCGGCAGCAACAGCAAAGAGTGTCCAATGAAATCCGAGCAATAGTTGTAGACCATGTCGTAAATCATGGCATGACAAAGACTGAGGCAGCTACAGTGATTCAACCAAACCTCAGAAGATCAACTGTGGCCTCAATCATCAAAACTTTCTGCAATGAGAAACGGTAAGTCTTCAGCATGCACTAAACATTAGGCTATTCTCAATTGTCAAATCACTGTATACTGCATGCCAATGTGTACCACAGAGTAGGTGATGTGACTAAATGTGTTCTTACTGTAACTTTCCCTGCAGAATTGAGACTAGGCCAAATAGGGGAGGTGAGGCAAAATTCTGACTGACCAACAAGAGCAGGCTGTGGTCAATTTGGTTCGGGACAGAAATGATACTCGCCTTACAGAAATTCGGCAGCACATCTTGGACAGTGACGACATGTTCAACAATGTGGAAGCCATAAGTTTGCCGACTATTGCACGCATGCTGAAAAGGCACCAGGTGTCTCTAAAACAGCTATACCGTGTGCCTTCTGAAAGAAATGCAGACGGAGTGAAGCAATTGAGGACTGAGTATGTTCAGTTTCAAGATGCCTGTTGTGAAAAATTCCCCAAAAATTCTACATCATTGTAATCAGTAATTCTCTTTCCAAAATGTATTTTTAGAAGGTGACGAAAACCATCGCAAATTCCTATTTTTGGATGAGGCAGGCTTCAACCTGGCCAAGACAAGGAGGAGAGGTCGGAATTTCATTGGCCAGCGGGCAACCATCCAAGTACCTGCACAACGTGGAGCAAACATCACCATGTGTGCGGCTATATCGGAAGATGGTATGGTGGGACGCAGACCTCGTATTGGATCATATAATGCAGCTCTCCTTGTAACCTTCCTTGGTGAGCTAAATCAGGTCTGTAGAGCTGATGGCGTGACCTACGTCATTGTGTGGGTAATGTCAGGTTCCACCAAGCTGAAATGGTGCAAGCATGGTTTCAGGCCCATCCACAATTTACCACCTTGTACTTACCCCCATACTCTCCTGTCTTTAACCCGACTGAGGATTTTTTCTCCACATGGAGGTGGAAGGTATATGATAGGCACCCTCACGAACAAGCCACCCTTCTCCATGTCAAGGGATGACGCTGGAGAGGCGAAGCAGGTACGGGGAGTCAAACATTTAATATGGAACGGACATGGAATGAGACAGGAACAGCAGCAGGGAACAGAGCTGGGGAACTGACAAATATAGGGGAGGTAATAAACAGGTGATGAGTGAGTCCAGGTGAGTCCAATATTGCTGATGCGCGTGACGAGGGAAGGCAGGTGTGCGTAATAGATGATGGCAGGAGTGTGTGATGCAGGGCAGGCTGGCGCCCTCGAGCGCCAGGGGGGTAGAGCGGGAGCAGGCGTGACAGTACTCCCCCCTCTAGGGGCGCCACCCGGCATCCCACCTGGGCGAACCGGCCGAGACATGGGCGCTGGGCAAGCCGGCTGTTGGTAAACTCCCCACGAACTGGCATGGGCATGGCAGCCTGTCAAGCCGGCTGAGGCATAGGAGCCTGAAGATCCGGCTGAGGCAAGGACGCCTGTTAATCCCGCTGCGGCGAGGGAGCCCGATGATCCGGTGTAGCATGACGTGGAATGGAAACCTGCCAAGCCAACCGAGGCAGGAAACCTCTCGAGCCAGTCAGGGCGTGGAAGCAGACGAGCTGGCTTAGGCAACCCCGGTTCCATCGGTGGCGGAATCCACCCCGACGTCATCAACAAAATAAAAAACTCCTGGGCCGGCTGGGCGAACAAGACCCGGCGATCCGGCTGAGGCCCGACGATCCGGCTGAGGCCCGACGTGGGATGGGAACCTTCCCGAGCTAACCGGGGCAAAGAAACCTCTCGAGCCAGCTAGGGCATGGAAGCCCGACAAGCTGGCTAGGCACCCCCAGTTCCGGCGGCGACCCAGGACCGACGTCACCACCAACCGGAACGCCAGTTATCCCCGATGCTTTGTGTAATGGCTGTGCATTCTGTCAAGGGATGACGCTGGAGAGGCAAAGCAGGTTCGGGGAGTCAAACATTTTATATGGAACAGACATGGAACGAGACAGGAACAGCGTCAGCACACGGGCAACACAGACAAAGAAAAATCTATGCAGCAGCGGGGAACAGAGCTGGGGAACTGACAAATATATGGGAGGTAATAAACAGGTGATGAGTGAGTCCAGGTGAGTCCAATACCGCTGATGTGCGTGACGAGGGAAGGCAGGTGTGCGTAATAGATGATGGCAGGAGTGTGTGATGCAGGGCAGGCTGGCGCCCTCGAGCTCCAGGGGAGAAGAGCGGGAGCAGGCGTGACACTCCAGGCCATGGATGATGCATGCAATGACATCACGGCAGACCAGTGTTAGGCCTGGATTCGCCATGCCTGAAGATTCTTCCCAAAATGTTTGGCTAATGAAAACACCCATTGTGATGTGGATGAGAACCTGTGGCCAAATCCACAAGACAGGATTGATGGAAATATAGAAGTAGAGTAATCAATCCTTTGTTTTGCTTTTTACAGTAGTACAGAGGACTGTAGAGGACTGTAGTTTCTTTCTTTTTTGTAGCTAATTATCTTTGCTTTGATTCAATGATGTTGTGATTTTATTGTATTTCATCGGTACATTTCAGATTTTGTTCAATGATTCCACTGTGTCTGTAGCATTCTCTCTACTAGTCCTTTTACAGTGATGTATAGTACCATAATGAAGCATGCATCACATATTTTGTACTACAATATTTAATGATTGTACGAACATCTACACAGTGAAACTATGGGAATCTTATGTGTGGGTGATCTAAATTAATGTTCCTATGGTATTTCATGATAAATGAGTCATTTGAACCAATGATTCTGCAAGTGCAAGGTTTCTTTAAAGATATGAATGCACAATGCAATGTATTCAACATTGGACAGCCTGTGTTACAAGTGATGACTGTTTTGAGTTTTGTGTCTAGAGTTTTGAAAAATGACCACAATGTTCTAAAATTAGTGCCAAAGTGATTGTAAAAAACTGTAATCTGAAGTCTTAGGCTTACTGCAGACTAAATGGGTGTTTACATATACAGTTCTGCGTAGTGTATACTTCACTCATAGACCTCTAGTCTTGTGTTACTCCAGTACAGATTTTTCCAAGAAGGCCGAACTTGCACTTAATATGTGACGGAACAATATTGACTCAATCTGATAAAATAGGCAAATAGGCCAACTCACATCTTAACATGTCAAAGGTATTTAGAACTATGTATGAAGATACAGTTCCTCAGCTTGTTTTTAGGAAATATGTGACCATATGCAGATCAAAGAATCCTATTCCTGTACATAAAGTGCTATATTCCATAAAGAGCAACATTATGTTACAAATTAATGATATTCACAAACTCTGAAATGTATACATTATCAAGCTGCAGTTAAAATAATTCAGAATTTAAGTGAAATAATTCATACTTGAAGTAAAATAATTCAGACTTGAAGTGAAGTAATTTAGACTTGAAGTGCATTATAAACAGCTCCTTTTTCCAAAATTCTAACTGATGCCAGCTTTCTGCATTCCAGTGTGTATTCTCAAGCGTTGTGGAAATCAGACGGAACACTTTGAAGCACAAAGTGCACAGTGGGTGGCCAAACAAACATAATTCTCTGCTTCCTTCTTTCCCCCTCTTTCTCTCCTTCCCTCATCCGTCTTTCTCTGGTATCAAAGGCACCGATGCTCAAGCCTGTCTGCATTGTTTGGCCCAGTCTGATTTCATGGTAATAAACGTTTTTTTTTCTCCCTCTCTTCATATGACAATGCTTATGCTCTGGCACTTCGGCTAAGCAATGCTTATGCTCTGGCACTTCGGCTAAGCAATGCTTATGCTCTGGCACTTCGGCTAAGCAATGCTTATGCTCTGGCACTTCGGCTAAGCAATGCTTATGCTCTGGCACTTCGGCTAAGCAATGCTTATGCTCTGGCACTTCGGCTTGTTGATCGAGAGCAATAGAGCCCTTGGTTAGAAACGGTTGTCTCTACGGCTTGGCTAGCTTGTTAGGAACTGCAGTTTGGAAGTGAGTGTCTCCTCTTCTCCCATAGCGTTGACATGTGATTGCTCAACCCAACCCTCATGGTGTTCAGAGCCAAGGAAGCCTGTAGGAAGGTTTCTGCAGTAGGCTGGTTTAACACTTGTATTGGTCATCTAGTAGTACAGTAACATCTCATCTAGAGCTCCAGGGAGACATGATTTAACAAACACTGTGCTATCCTTTCCCCAAGCCAGGAGCGGAATGAGTCCAATGCATTGATTTACAAAGAACAGCACGCACACACACACACACACACACACACACACACACACACACACACACACACACACACACACACACACACACACACACACACACACACACACACACACACACACACACACACACACACACACACACACACACACACACACACACACACACACACTCACCTGAGCTCCCATTTCTCCTTTCGGGCCCGGTTCTCCGGGTTCCCCTGGTGTTCCCTAATCAACAAAATCACACACACACACACGATTAATTCTTATTTCAAAGTTCAAAATGTGACCTAGAAATAGATGCTGATAAGGCCTACACAGATTATTTCATTGGACTTACAGGAAGGCCTGGTGCTCCAACAGCCCCGCGAAGTCCAGTGATGCCAGTGTGGCCCTGAAAATAACAAAGAGACAAAGACATTATACAGGTAAAACTAGAGCTGGGATGATGAACCATCAACGATCGACACAGACCATACCGATCAATTATCGCAAAAGTTTGAAATGAAATAAGTTTGCTAATATGGGTGATTGTTAATGGGACAATTGATGGCTACAACCATCAAACTAGTAGTCATGTTAGTAGTTTAAATTATAATTAAAATAAACTGTGGTGCACATTGTTATAAACTTATCATTAGAATGTCTATTGAGGCAATTTATCGCTCAGCTCTAGGTGAAAAGCTACAGCTTCACAGACACTTGAATTGGTGATATAGGAGGTTGAGTCAGGTCATTTAGTGAGACCCAGATGTCAGGGTTCAGCTAGCTGTGTCTAGGTTCACTACAGATACACAAGGTTAGCTGTACTAAGCCTGATCCTTAGGTCGAAATGTTGCACAATAAAACTGTGGGAGCATTCAACTGTGTTCACATAGCTATCTTTCTTTAACAGCACCATATAGTCCCCTAAGCTTCATACCATAGGAATAGCAGAACCACAGAGTACTGTAGTTCACAGGCCAAGCTTTCTAGGTATGTATTTTATTACATTGGGCTGCAGGTGGCTCAGACAAAATTTGCTCTATAAATTCACCACTCAGAAGGGAGAGAAGCCCCATAGGTCAACTGCCAAATCAAGATTAGCAACCGTAACTTTGAACTGATATCCAGTTCAGCAGAAGAATTCTTATAAATGCTTAAAACCATTGTACTCTCTCTCTCTGAAGAGGGCTGCATTTGGGCAAAGTGTTTATAGGAGGGGGAGAGCTCTAGTAACCCTGCTGCAGGGGATTCTGGGATTTCGCGACTTTCATCTTGTACTGTTAACTTCACACCCGACCTGAACCTGTGTGTGTGTGTTTCACCTGTGTGTGTGTTAGTTTTCAGTGTCTATGCCAATAACACCAGATTTCCTCCTGATTAATCCCTAGGAATTCAGTAATCCGGGATGCTCCTGTCTCAGATGTGTGGTCTCAGGCCTACTTTAGTACAGCACCAAAGAAAAGAATGGAAACGGAACAGACAAAATGCCAGAAAAGTGATTTTGTGATACATTTGTTGTTGTGGTTTTTATGGCAGTTTTACCTGATATCCCTCATCTCCAGGCTCTCCATGGTCTCCTCGCTCACCCGGGAGACCCTGCCCAAACACGCACATACATTAGGGGTCTGAATCTTTTAGGAAAGGCTGTATTTCACCTTAACCTCTCTGAGCCAACTTGATAACACAATACCTCCTTTCTTATAGGTTACACTGCTTACAAAATCTAGGCTAAGGGCCATCTACAATCTAGGCTAAGGGCCATCTACTGTATTACTTTGGCACAGGTGGCATTGTATTTTGGAAGAACAGGCTTGTGATAATATTTTTTTTTTTTACCATTATTTAACTAGGCAAGTCAGTTAAGAACAAATTCTTATTTACAATGACGGCCTACACCGGCCAAACCCAGACAACACTGTGCCAATTGTGAGCCACCCTAAGGGACTCCCAATCACAGCCGGTTGTGATACAGCCTGGATTTGAACCAGGGTGTCTGTAGTGACGTCTCTAGTACTGAGATGCAGTGCCTTTATCCACTGCCCCACTCGGCAGCCCAACACACAGTCCTACAAGGACTGGAGAGGAATCGCTGGAATGGTATCAAACACATCAAACGCATTGATTTCCAGGTGTTTGATGCCATTCCATTTGCTCCGTTCCAGACATTATTTTGAGCCGTTCTCCACAAAGTGGCTTTGGACATCCACTCTCTTGGACCTCTGTCAAGCATGGTTGGACAACTATGCCTCAAGCAACACCACTATTAGAAAACGGTTATATAATGCTTTCATAGGGTGCCATTTTGGACACCACCTCTGACTCAGCCCTAAGCCACACACACATAGGAAGAGGACAGGTAAGTTGAAGGAAGGCGAGACCTACTGGTTCACCTAGTGGCCCGGCAGGTCCTGGGGTCTTACTGTCTTCTCCGGGGTAACCCTGGAACACCATACCAAAATACATTCAGTACACTCTGACACAACAGTACAATGAGACAGCATGCCAAAATGCACCCATCCAACTCAGGCACAACAAACTTTATTTTTTATTTCACCTTTATTTAACCAGGTAGGCCAGTTGAGAACAAGTTCTAATTTACAACTGCGACCTGGCCAAGATAAAGCCAAGCAGTGCGACAAAACCAACATCACAGAGTTAAACATGGGATAAACAAACGTACAGTCAATAACACAATAGAAAAATCTATATACAGTGTGTGCAAATGTAGTAAGATTAGGGAGGTAAGGCAATAAATAGGACATAGTGGCAAAATAATTACAACTTAGCATTAACACTGGAGTGATAGATGTAAAGATGAGGATGTGCAAGTAGAGATACTGGGGTGCAAAAGAGCAAAAATAAATAACAATATGGGGATGAGGTAGTTGGGTGGGCTATTTACAGATGGGCTATGTACAGGTGCAGTGATCGGTAAGCTGCTCTGACAGCTGACACTTAAAGTTAGAGAGGGAGATATAAGGGAGATATAAGATTTTTGCAATTTGTTCCAGTCATTGGCAGCAGAGAACTGGAAGGAAAGGTGGCCAAATGAGGAGTTGGCTTTGGGGATGACCAGTGAAATATACCTGCTGGAGCGCATGCTACGGGTGGGTGTTGCTATGGTGACCAGTGAGCTGAGATAAGGCGGGGCTTTACCTAGCAAAGACTTATAGATCACATGGAGCCAGTCAGTTTGGTGACGAATATGAAGCGAGGGCCAGCCAACGAGAGCATACAGGTCGCAGTGGTGGGTAACATATGGGGCATTGGTGACAAAACGGATGGCACTGTGATAGACTACATCCAATTTGCTAAGTAGAGTGTTGGAGGCTATTTTGTAAATGACATCGCCGAAGTCAAGGATCGGCAGGATAGTCAGTTTTACGAGGGTATGTTTAGCAGCATGAGTGAAGGAGGCTTTGTCGCCTAATAGGAAGCCGATTCTAGATTTAATTTTGGATTGGAAATGCTTAATGTGAGTCTGGAAGGAGAGTTTACAGTCTAACCAGACACCTAGGTTTGTAGTTGTCCACATATTCTAAGTCAGAAACGCCCAGAGTAGTGATGCTAGTCGGGTGGGGGTGCGGGCAGCGATCGGTTGAAGAGCATTTAGTTTTACTAGCATTTAAAAGCAGTTGGAGGCCACGGAAGGAGTGTTGTATGGCATTGAAGCTTGTCTGGAGGTTTGTTAACACAGTGTCCAAAGAAGTATACAGAATGGTGTCGTCTGTGTAGAGGTGGATCAGAGAATCACCAGCAGCAAGAGCGACATCATTGATATATACAGAGAAAAGAGTCGGCCCGAGAATTGAACCCTGTGGCACCCCCATAGAGACTGCCAGAGGTCCGGACAACAGGCCCTCAGATTTGACACACTGAACTCTATCTGAGAAGTAGTTGGTGAACCAGGCGAGGCAGTCATTTGAGAAACCAAGGCTGTTGAGTCTGCCGATAAGAATGCGGTGATTGACAGAGTCGAAAACCTTGGTCAGGTCAATGAAGACGGCTGCACAGTACTGTCTTTTATCGATGGCGGTTATGTTATTGTTTAGGACCTTGAGCGTGGCTGAGGTTCACCCATGACCAGCTTAGAAACCAGATTGCATAGTGGAGAAGGTACGGTGGGATTCGAAATGGTCGGTGATCTGTTTGTTAACTTGGCTTTCGAAGACTTTAGAAAGGCAGGGTAGGATAGATATAGGTCTGTAACAGTTTGGGTGTCATGACTTCCGCCGAAGTCGGTCCCTCTCCTTGTTCGGGTGGCGTTCGGTGGTCGACGCCACCGGCCTTCTAGCCAGCGCCGATCCACTTTTCATTTTCCATTTGTTTTGTCTTTGTTTTCTACACACCTGGTTTCAATTCCCCAATTACATGTTAATTATTTAACCCTCTGTTTTCCCCATGTTTGTGTGCGTGTTTGTATTCATTGGTCAGATTGTTACTTAACGGCTGGTTGTTTGTTTGCCAGGTTCTGTTATGTACGCCCGTTCATTTTTGTGAGACCAGTATTTTTCCCGCACCTTTGTATCGTTTGTGTACTGGTGCTGTTTTCACATTAAATACCTTACATTAAATACACATCTCTGCTCTCCTGCGCCTGACTCACTGAACCAGTTACCCACAACCTGACATTGGGTCTAGAGTGTCTCCCCCTTTGAAGAGGGGTATGACCGTGGCAGCTTTCCAATATTTAGGGATCTCAGACGATACGAAAGAGAGGTTGAACAGGCTAGTAATAGGGGTTGCAACAATTGCGGCGGATCATTTTAGAAAGAGAGGGTACAGATTGTTTAGCCCAGCTGATTTGTAAGGGTCCAGATTTTGCAGCGGGGCTTGGGCAAGTTGCGGGGGATGCACCTTATAACTCTAAGATTTATAGTGTACATGACTTTATTACAAGTAGGATATTGACACAAGCGAACAAAGTCTTCGTGGAGAGCTGAAGCACAGTACATGGCGTTTATCTTCAAAAGGCTGTAAACATAACACTGTGTGTAGGAGGAGGACAAAAAACATGCAAATGCATAGGGTACCTTTTCACCTTTGGGTCCAGGTGGTCCTATGGGTCCTGGTTTGCCGGCGTGGCCCTAAGAATAACCAAACCCATGATTATTCACCTATATCTACGTCATATGCTGCATAATATTCAAAGAACCCATAACTCACGGTCGACAGACAGTGCAATAACACATAACTTGACACGGCGTGGATTGTCAACATAGTGTTAATCATGATACTTTATTATAAACACACTCAGGTCAGCAAGGGAGAGAAATATATCCCTGGTATAATGACTTATTTCTCAGGACCACAGAAATCACTCAACAACTTGGTTGGGTGTGTGATTGAGCTAAGAGTGAGTGTACAGTACAAACAGACTAAAAAGGAACAACATGAACTTGTAGTGCCCCTGCATCGTTACGAAACTAAAAACCAGAATGAGACTGGCGATGACCTGGCGTCCTCTGGAGTTGCCAGAGGTTTTGGTTATAATGGTTTGACCATATCCAATTTCTTCTTTGTTCCTGTTTGGCTTGGTGTGTGTTTTCTGTGGTATTGAAGTGAATCTCTCTGTCTGGTTGTGTTTGACTGAAAACCATAATGAAGCCTGGCTGTGGAGGTACCAAAACAAATTTGGTTTTAAGGGTTTGGGGTTTGGCTTTCTTCTCTGTTCTGGCAGAATGTTTGCTGTGGTATTGATTTGACACCAGGTGTTATGTTGTCTAGTTGTATTTGGCTGCAGAGAACTGTTAGTATTTGGGTGTGTGTGTGTTAGCTTGGTATTGATTCACTGGGGTGAATCTCTCTGAGGTGAAGAGACTGGGGTGAATCTCTCTGAGGTGAAGAGACTGGGGTGAATCTCTCTGAGGTGAAGAGACTGGGGTGAATCTCTCTGAGGTGAAGAGACTGGGGTGAGTCTCTCTGAGGTGAAGAGACTGGGGTGAATCTCTCTGAGGTGAAGAGACTGGGGTGAATCTCTCTGAGGTGAAGAGACTAGGGTGAATCTCTCTGAGGTGAAGAGACTGGGGTGAATCTCTCTGAGGTGAAGAGACTGGGGTGAATCTCTCTGAGGTGAAGAGACTGGGGTGAGTCTCTCTGAGGTGAAGAGACTGGGGTGAGTCTCTCTTAGGGGAAGAGAGCTGATCTGATAAGGAACTCAGGAGTCATGACTTGGTGTGAGTGACATGATGTCACCATAACAGAACAGAACAGGGCTTAGAATACCTTTGTTGCATACCTGTGTTGTTATTAGTGATTGAAGAGACACACATACCCTTAGGAAACACTTTAGAGTTATTGTTGAATGTGTCTGTGTGTGGGTCTGTGTGTATGGGTGTGTAAGAGTGAAAGAGTCAGTGAGTGAGATCGAGATTTGAGAATGCGATCGAAGGAGACAGAGAGAGAGAGAGATAAAGAGAAGTGTGATGTTGTAGCGCAGACAGGAATAACTCACTGTGTATCCTGCAATTCCAGGCATCCCCTCAGGTCCCATAACTCCTGGACGACCCTGAAAATTATGCAGAAAACAGCCACATTCGTTTTTACAACCATTTGTTTTGCAATTCTATCTGCACTATGTGGTTATGCTGAATATAACCTTGGAGTTAAACGTTAAGCACCTATGCAGTCTGGATCCCTGGACCTGAGGGGTTGTATGACACTAAGCCATACATATTTCCTTTCCCAGCTATCACAACAGAGTTTTCATGGCATAGCACTGGCCTGGGAAAGGAGTTTTCCTTCCTCTATGTCTTCCTGTGTGATCCTGTGCTCCAGGGGAAAAACGGTTATTCAAAGCCTTTGCTCTGCTTTTGACATCTGTTTTTTACAACTCATAACAGAAAATCTGATAGGCCTATTGCTTGTCTTCAAACACTACTGGATTAGCAACCTGCTAATTGCTATACAAAACAGAGGGAGATTAGCTTTAGAGATTAGGAAAGATCTCAGATCACTTCTGCTAAGTCTGAGCTACTGATCCGACAGAGGCTTTTCCAGGTTTGAATAATGTAATATGAGGTCATTCATTCAGGGTTGCTTCTCCAGAGAGAGAGGGAAACTTAGGAAGTTCATCAACATTATTTATATACAATATTACAGGCCTGCCAATGACTTGGGAATTATGCAATTTGTCAATTGTGAGAGTATGTGTGTTCAACAAGTATTTCTACTGGGTGGTAGGATGCTGAGTGTGTTACCTCATCTCAACCAACACAAGGTCACAAGTAAACAGCTCCATTAATTTCAAGTGTTTCTTGTTGAGACTCAACAGAGGCTGCTGTCATCTTGGCCACTCTAGTGACCTGAACAACACAATAACCTGATAGACTCCCTTCAGTACTAATGAGGAACACTTTCCTACACATATTGCCCACATAGGAAGTTAGGAGGTGTGAGAACTAGGAGAATAGAAAACTGGCACTGACTGCAGGGCCTCTGGTTCCTCTGGCTCCTTTCAGTCCCGTCCCTCCTTCCTGGCCGATGTCCCCGATGTCCCCTGTCTCACCGATAGGACCTGGTTTGCCAGCCCCACCCTGAAGACAGAACAACAGTAAAGCTGTGAGAGCACGGACACCCATGAGGAATCGGGGATGTCATTTATCAACACATGCTAATAGTAAAACAGGTGTGTACCTTCTTGCCATGCCGTCCTCGGTTGCCGGGGGGACCCTGTTTCCCCTCTGGACCCTGGAAGAGAGGCAAACTCATTAGAGACACTGGGAGACAAAATGGCTACTGACAAAATCATCTTCTTTGTTACAATTCCATTGTGACTTCACTGAACCCCAAGTGCCTCAGAACACTGACCCCTACTAGGACACATTGGCATCATTACCTACTGTACGGCTTAATTGTTGTATCATTATACATTTTTGGTCATAAGTTTAGCTAATAAACAGACACACTTACAGAGAAACCACGTTTTCCAGCCACTCCGGTGGCTCCAGGAGGCCCAGGGTCTCCCTCTATCCCCCTGTCCCCTGCCTCACCCATGGGCCCACAGTCACCTGGCTCTCCCTGAGAGAGAGAGAGAGAGAGAGAGAGAGAGAGAGAGAGAGAGAGTAGGAGAGTGAAGAGACATAGGTTCTAGGAGGCAATAACAGCAAAGGACTTCTCATTTAGCTTATTGTCCAGTGTGTTTACCTTTGGTCCATCTTTTCCCTGGGGCCCGTCTTCGCCAGCAGTACCTGGAAGACCCTACAAACACAGCATCACATTTATTTCAGCCAACCATGGTCACTGCTGTTACAATTAATACTATGCTAATATGTTCCTATGGAATGTTTAGGCTTTACTGTCCAGTATGTATTGTTGACTCATATGTATGTAGGCTTACACAGAGCCACAGGGCATGAAACATGTTGTACATTGGAAAGAGCCTGACTGTGACGATTATATTTTACTTTCGTTATATGTAAGCCATTGTGATTACAGTTTTTGCCGATTACTTACACACTGAAAGTGAATGCTTAGACAAAAGCATCAAAAAATGTACTTTTGTAACCGTGCCTTGAACAAAGGCACCAAAAGTACAAACATTTTCTGCTTTGCACTTTGTTTTGCACTTTGTTTGCAATTTTGCAACACACTTGCAAGACATTACACACTGTTTCTTACATTAAACATTTCGTTCAAGAATGAAATCTCTTGCAATTATTGGGAAAACACTTCTATTCAAAATGTAAAATATACCTGAAATTGGCAACACCCACACACACACACGAAAACATTTATACAGTAATTGTACACCAATTAGTCTGAGCTTTAGCATTACAAATACACCTCAGGTAAGCTCACCTCTTATGTGAGAACTTTGCAAACATGGAGGCAGTGAGAGCAAGAGGAAGAGGAAGAGGAAGAGAGGAGTATGACAAGGACAAGAACAAAGAAGGGCACCAGGCAATAGACTGAGACATATTTCCGATGACATTAGGGCCACTTTGGTGGACCATGCCATAAATCATGACCTGACGATGAGGGAGGCTGGGCAGAGAGTCCAGCCCAACCTCAGTCGCTACACGGAAGCATCCCATATACGGACATTTGGACTGGAGAACAGGTATGTCTTCAACTTTCTACACTAGACTGTACCTATGTAATTGTTGCACATCATTCTGCATCACAGTACAATACAATGTAGTCCTACAATATTAGGTCTATGCTGCTCAGTGAACAAAAAATAAATAAATAGGTATAGTGCTGTGAAGTACATGTAATACAGTTTTGATGTTACTGTGTACAGTATGACAGTACAGTATGTAAAAAAGAACCTAACCAATGACATCATATTCTTGCATTTTCTCCAAAGCTGCCAGATGACCTCCTGAGGGTGGAAGGCAACATCTGTTCACCCATGAACAGGAACTGGCCATTGTCAATCTAGTGTTGGCAAACAACACCATCCACCTACATCAACTACGAGAGCCAATCATCGCAGATCACACAACATTCCATAATATCAACTGTGTCAGTATGTCGACACTGCCGCATCTTGCGTCAACACCAACTTATGATGAAGCAGCTGTCCAGGGTTCCATTTGAGAGGAACAGCGTTAGAGTCAAAGACCTTCGCTATGACTATGTGCAGGTAAGTGTCACTGTACTATACTGTAATACAGTAATGGCAGTAGATTGTGTCCTATTGGCACTGCATAGATACATTCAGACAAAGCAGTATGTGACAAAGCAGGTGCCCCATGCTTTTGGAGGGGGTTGTCTGTGGCCTGTAGCTTGTAGTTTTGACTGAATGTGTCTGACCCAACCCCACTCCAATCCCCATCCTTCTATGAAAATGTAGACATTGTAGTCCTGTGTTTTGAGTTACACCATATTCACGGTACAGTGTATGCATTTTATGTTACAGAGAGCCCTGGGCTTTGATGCAGCTGCACAACCTTATGAGTTAATTGTAATTGATGAAGCTGGATTTAATCTAGATAAAACCAGGTGTCAGGGCCAAAATGTTACAGGACAAAATGTCCCTGGGCAGCGCGTGGGAAATATCACCTTATGTGTCGCCATTAGTCTGCAAGGAGTTCTCCATCACCATGCCACTCTAGGTCCCTACAATACTGCACACATAATCATATTTCTGGATGCACTACATAATGCAGTCGTACAAGACAGACCAGAGCAGCCCAGGCTTGTTGTCATCTGGGATAATGTTAGTTTCCACCGGGCTGCTCTGGTCAGGGACTGGTTCACCAACCACAATAACTTCACAGTTGTATACTTGCCCCCTTACTCCCCATCCACCCCATCCCTTACAATACTATTTTTTGATCATACTATATCATACTATACAATACTATTTTTTTGTCATTTTACTGTAATTATTTAATTTCAGTGGGTTTACAGTAACATATTGTATTGATTACTGTACTGTAATTCTACTTTTCTTTGTCTTTTTTTGTTGTTGTAAAAACCTGCAATGACAAAAAAATAAGCTGTATATATTTTTTTCTGAAGCCTTTCTATTTTTGTGTTGATTGAAATGTGAGTAGATGTACTGGAACAATCTTTCACAGAAGCCTGTATGAGAAAATGGGTAGAAGGTATACTAAAGACAGCAGTGTTTTGTATAAAGTACATCAGTGTGTTGTTGCTGCTTTGAAAGAGTAATTCAAATGGTGCATGTGTGTATAATTTTGTTGCAGAAATGCCATTTTGAAAAAGGATTGTTAGGTTTTGATTGCAGAGTTTTATTTTGACATAGAAGTCTCCAAGTGTTGTGTCTTATTTGGCTTGTGTGTAGAGTTGACACAATGAGTCAAAGTCAAAGTCAAAGTCACCATTATTAGTCAGTTGTACAACCGAATGCCTTCAACCGAAATGTGTCTTCCGCATTTAACCCAACCCCTCTGAATCAGAGAGGTGCGGGGGCTGCCTTTTTAATCGACATCCACGTCTTGGCGCCCGAGGAACAGTGGGTTAACTGCCTTGTTCAGGGGCAGAACGACAGATTTTTACCTTGTCAGCTCGGGATTTGAACTTGCAGCCCTCCGGTTACAAGTCCAACGCTCTAACCACTAGGCTACCTGCCGCCAGGTAATTCCGCAACAAGTGTGTAAGCAATCACTGTTTTCTCGATTACATACACAAATCCTAAGTGTCTGGAGGTAAAATGATAGCCCAGTGGAATTGATGTATTTGTGGCAATAAGAATGTACAATAAAAACAGTGCGTTTGTTTGAATAATCATAAACAGGATCTCTGAGAGTAAGCTTTGACACAAAGAACCCTCTCTCTCTCTCTACAGTGATTTCCCCTGGCCCAAGAAGAGAGAGAGAGAGAGGCTCCTCCGACATCCCTGAAGGTTATTGATACAATCCAACAGACAAAAACAAATCAGTCTCAACGCTGCCCTGGCCATCTCCGGCCCAGGGATTACACATCTCCATCAAACGAGGGCACAGTAAATGTACGGGCATATCGGATTCTCCCAAACACAAGCAGAGCAGGATTAGGAGCATAGACTGTGTTAAGAAGGTCTTGTGAAGGACTCAGTCAGGACTCACTCTCATTCCCTGCTGTCCTTGTTCACCCTCTCCTCCAACCGGACCCCCGTGGCCCTGCAGGGACACAACAACAGAGGTGCTCAGGAGTTTATACAAAATAAGATGATAAGACAAGCTCAATTCTAAGCTCTGTAAATGAGTCACTGTAGCCCAGGAGTATTCCAACTTCCAAATAAAATATTACTTAGATTTAAGTACTTTATTTGCAAGTGTTGACTGTGTTTTTCATAGTGCTCAGGAGGTCACGTCCCCTCAGGGGGACATAACCCAACACAGGGATGAACAGATGCCATGGTC
This sequence comes from Brachymystax lenok tsinlingensis, assembly GCA_030435695.1. NCBI lineage: Eukaryota > Metazoa > Chordata > Actinopteri > Salmoniformes > Salmonidae > Brachymystax > Brachymystax lenok. The sequence goes on from CM059790.1 coordinate 36,035,538, forward strand.
CTACAAGAGACTTCTGGGTACTAATAGGACCTGGTACCGCTCTCAGCTTAACATTGCCATCTTTTTAATATTTAACTTACCTACGGTATGTTTAGATACATCTTCTGTGCAAGTTCAACGGGTGAGTAGGCAAAGCGGTAACCTTCCCTAGCATGTTGTCTGATTTGTCATTTTGTTTTGGGGGTTTTAAAACCCAAATCAGTAATTCTCTAGGACACTAACCTTTATCCCAGGTTCTCCAACTGGACCTGGCTCCCCCTCTTCGCCAGGAGCGCCCTGTGGAAAGAGAGAGAAGTAAAACAAAGTGTGTGTGTGTGTGCAAAAGCATGAGGGAGTGTGTGTCCAGAAGTATAGTAAAAATCACAGTGAAACGACAACAAAATAATACGATCCAATCTTGATATTAAACAACAGTTACCTCATGTCCTTGCTCTCCGTCAGGTCCTGCGTCCCCCGCGGGTCCTTTGGACCCCTAGAGGAGAGAAACAGCCAATCAGAGGTCACAGGGGTTACTGTGATATCATGTGATGTGGCACATCATGGTTTGATTGTGTTCAAAGTAACAACTGATCCATAACATATACCTACCCTAACCAGAAACCGTGGACGGATGGTGGCATTCGCGCAAAACTGAAAGCGTAATCCACCACATTTAACCATGGAAAGAGGTCTGGGAGTATGTCTGAATAAAAACAGCGTAACTATTCCCTCCGCAAGGCAATCAAACAAGAGAAATGCCAGTACAGCGACAAGGTAGAGTCACAATTCAACGGCTCAGACACGAGACGTATGTGGCAGGATCTACAGGAAATCACAGACTACAAAAATAAATCCAGCCACGTCACAGACACCGACGTCACACTTCCAGACAAACTAAACACCTTCTTTGCCCACTTTGAGAATAATACAGTGCCACTGTCGCAGCCCGCTAACAAGGACTGCGCCACACCCCTCTCCTTCTCCGTGGCTGACGTGAGTAAACATTTAAACGTGTTAACCCTCACAATGCTGCTGGCCCAGATGGTATCCCTAGCCTCATCCTCAAAGCATGCGCAGACCAGATGTCTGGTGTGTTTGCGGACATATTCAATCGCTCCCTATCCCAGTCTGTTGTCCCCACATGCTTCAAGATGGCTACCATTGTTCCTGTACCCAAGAAGGCAAAGATAACTGAACTAAATGACTACCGCCCCGTAGCACTCACTTCTGTCATCATGAAGTGCTTTGAGAGACTAGTCAAGGATCATATCACCTCCACCTTACCGGCCACCCTAGACCCACTTCAGTTTGCATACCGTCCCAATAGATCCACAGACGACGCAATCGCCATCACACTGCCCTATCCCATCTGGACAAGAGGAATACTTATGTAAGAATGCTGTTCATTGACTACCACTCAGCATTCAACACCATAGTACCCTCCAAGTTCATCATCAAGCTGGAGGCCCTGGGTCTCAACCCCACCCTGTGCAATTGGGTCCTGGACTTTCTGATGGGTGGTGAAGGTAGGAAACAACATCTCCACTTTGCTGACCCTCAACACTGGGGCCCCACGAGGGTGAATGCTCAGCCCCTTCCTGTACTCCCTGTTCACCCACGACTGCGTGGCCATGCACACCTCCAACTCAATCATCAAGTTTGAAGACCACACAACAGTAGTGGGCATGATTACCAACAATGACGAGACAGTGCCCTCAACTCCTCCCTGTAGGCTGTCTCGTCATTGTTGGTAATCATGCCCACTACTGTTGTGTGGTCTTCAAACTTGATGATTGAGTTGGAGGTATGCATGGCCACGCAGTCGTGGCCATCAACGTCAACAGAAAAATTATTGTGGACTTCAGGAAACAGCAGAGGGAGCACCCCCCTATCCACATTTAAGGGACAGCAGTTATAAGGGCACAAGGCGAGACCCAAATGCAGACACAGGAGGCAGATGGTTCAGCCCAGATTATTATTATAACAAAAGGGGTAGGCAAAAGGCAAAAGGCAGGTCGGGGACAGGCGAGAGTTCATAAACCAGAAGGAGGCTGGAGGCTGAAGAAATTTGGCTTGTCACCCAAAACCCTGACAAACTTTTACAGATGCACAATTGGGAGCATCTTGTCGGGCTGCATCACCGCCTGGTACAGCAACTGCACCGCCCTCAACCGCAAGGCTCTCCAGAGGGTGGTGATGTCTGCACAGCGCATCACTGGGGGCAAACTACCTGCCCTCCAGGACACCTACAGCACCCAATGTCACAGGAAGGTCAAAAACATAATCAAAGACATAAACCACCAGAGCCACTGCCTGTTCACACCGCTATCATCCAGAAGGCGAGGTCAGTACAGGTACATCAAAGCTGGGACCGAGAGACTGAAAAACAGCTTCTATCTCAAGGCCATCAGACTGCTAAACAGCAATCACTAACTCAGAGAAGCTGCTGCCTACATTGAGACCCAATCACTGGCCACTTTAATAAATGGATCACTAGTCACTTTATACAATGCACTCTGAATAATGCCACTTTAATAATGTTTACATATCTTACATTACTAGAGCACATGTATATACTGCATTTTATACCATCTATTGCACCTTGCCTATGCCGCTCGGCCATCGATCATCCATATACTTACATGTACATATTCTCATTCACCCCTTTAGATTTGTGTGTACTAGGTAGTTGGTGGGGAATTGTTAGATTACTTGTTAGATATTACTGCATGGTCGGAACTAGAAGCACAAGCATTTTACTACACTCGCATTAACATCTGCTAACCATGTGACACATTTCTTTTAATTTGAATCAAGCTTTTGAAATATCTTAGTCAAATAAATTGTATTTGACTGTTTGGCATTCTTGATGCTCTCAAGGGGTCCACTGCTTTCCATGAAATATGAGAATTTGGAGACTAACGCTTGAGAGGGATAATGTTGGGGTTAAGTTTGTGTGAGTGTCTGTCTGTCTGTGTGCCTGTGTGTGCCTGTGTGTGTCTGTGTGTGCCTGTGTGTGTGTGCCTGTGTGTGTGTGTGTGTGCCTGTGTGTGTGTGTGTATTTGTCTGTGTGTGTGCCTGTGTGTGTGTGTGTGCCTGTGTGTGTGTGTGTGCCTGTGTGTGTGTGTGTGTGTGTGTCTGCGTGCCTGAGTGTGTGTGTGTCAGCATCAAAGCTGGAAATATTAGTCACACTCACATCCCATCAGCCACATGAAATCACACCGCACTTTACAGATTGTGTTTTACAGAGTCCTGGAACAACTGATTCAGGATGCTGGAAAAATACCAGAGCTGATTAAATGATTAGAAATAAAAACATAAAAAAGGATGGCTGCCTTTACACAGGCAGCCCAATTCTAATACCTTTCTTTTGAAGAACAAATATCAGAATTGGGCTGCCTGTCCCCAACAAAGTACAAATGCCTCAGGAGGAAGAGAGGCTTAATCGTTTTAATAATACATGTTCACCTCACAGGGATAGTCTGACATTCCTATACGACAGAATAATCACAGCCACAGCCACAGTGGCTGTGTTTACACAAACACAGACAAAGTGTCATAGGTAAGACCCAGAGTGTTCCCCTATCAGGTTGTGTGGCTAGGTCAGAAAACTCATGGCCCTCATCACGCTAAGGGAGGTCATGAGGTTTCATGCCCACTGTTGTTGCTGCTTACACTTTAGGGGTCTAGGCAGGGTTCCTGTAAAGTACTTTATGACAACTGTTTGATTGATTGATTAATTTGTTGGTAGATACTCACTGGTTCACCATGGGCACCCCTCTCTCCTGTGCTGCCAGGGATCCCAGCTTTCCCCTGAGAGAGAGACAGAGGTCAAAGTTCACCAACATACTATTACAGGCTGAACTTAACCAGATACAGAGCCTACAAGAAACACTATCAATGGATCTGATTGGCCTGGAGAGGCAAACATAAAAAACAGTAAGTCATGCAGAAAATAAAGTGTACATCTAATATTCCAGGAATGGAAAAATTCCCTTTGAGAAGTTGGGAAGGGACAAGCCTGTGAACTTGCCCCTTGAAGTTGATCCATAGCATCCTGAACACAAACACTGAGGAAGCAGTTTCTGTTACAACTGGGGAAGGAAGCTATTGAATGTGGTGTATCAAGCATATCAAATGTGTATCAAAGGTATTACATCTGATCTGAAATATTTGGTTGCTTTATTCATCTAGGATCAGTGTGATATTCTATGCACATCCGTTGTCCATCATGACTAACCCAGACTCTGTTACACAGGAGGAGACACAACATACACAACCTTTAGCCATCTCAAAAGGTCTTTGTCCCTGCAATGTACTCCACATAATTCACATCAAGTTATGAAAATATTAAAGTGCAAAGTCATGATGTCAAAGTTAGGGCTATGTCTTAAAAGGTTCAGTTTCTCCTGTGCTCTGTATCATATTGTACAACAGCTTATGAAACTAACACTGTAAAAGTCTGAAAACATTTGATCAGTGTTATTTCCTGCTGGTTGAAATTACAATCTACACAGGACCTTCTAATCAGAATGTTTGGCATGGCTGTTGACATCACCAGGCATCAATTGAGTTAATAGCCCGAAAACAAAGTGAGTTCCAAACCTCTCTGCCAATAACAGCTTGTTTTCAGGTGCCCTCCCCCTCCCCACTCAGACGACTCTCAGACAGTCCTAGCAAAATGATTGGTTGAGAAATGGAAAAATATTACAGTAAGGTACTTAATTGTTACCCAGAAATGATTTGATGTTTATATAAAAAAACGGCTGCATTGTTCCTTTAATCATCTCTGTGGTAAATCTTTCATAGGCTTAAAGGTCCCCTCATAGATTCCGATTCAGAGTTTTTAATAGTCAGGGTTGCAGGTGTGATTGCAGGGTACAGTTAAAATCTTAGGCTTCGAGCTCCAACATGCAGGACTAAGTGAATTAAAGTAATGAAAATGGTAAGAAAAAACAACACCAATAGAAATAGAACTATACACATCATAACTGTATCAGTGATGAATAAATAAATACATGTCCATTGGGGTGGAGGCAGAGTAAAGGCTGTTTAGGGGGTTGGGGGAATGACCATAGGCGGAGCAGCATGACCATTGAGGGGGTGTGGATAAAAAAATAACAATTATATAAAAAAAAAAAAAAAAAAAAAATATATATATATATATATATATATATATATGCACTGCTCAAAAAAATAAAGGGAACACTTAAACAACACAATGTAACTCCAAGTCAATCACACTTCTGTGAAATCAAACTGTCCACTTAGGAAGCAACACTGATTGACAATAAATTTCACATGCTGTTGTGCAAATGGAATAGACAACAGGTGGAAATTATAGGCAATTAGCAAGACACCCCCAATAAAGGAGTGGTTCTGAAGGTGGTGACCACAGACCACTTCTCAGTTCCTATGCTTCCTGGCTGATGTTTTGGTCACTTTTGAATGCTGGCGGTGCTTTCACTCTAGTGGTAGCATGAGGCGGAGTCTACAACCCACACAAGTGGCTCCAGGTAGTGCAGCTCATCCAGGATGGCACATCAATGCGAGCTGTGGCAAGAAGGTTTGCTGTGTCTGTCAGCGTAGTGTCCAGAGCATGGAGGCGCTACCAGGAGACAGGCCAGTACATCAGGAGGCGTGGAGGAGGCCGTGGGAGGGCAACAACCCAGCAGCAGGACCACTACCTCCACCTTTGTGCAAGGAGGAGCACTGCCAGAGCCCTGCAAAATGACCTCCAGCAGGCCACAAATGTGCATGTGTCTGCTCAAACGGTCAGAAACAGACTCCATGAGGGTGGTATGAGGGCCCAACGTCCACAGGTGGGGGTTGTGCTTACAGCCCAACACCGTGCAGGGCGTTTGGCATTTGCCAGAGAACACCAAGATTGGCAAATTTGCCACTGGCGCCCTGTGCTCTTCACAGATGAAAGCAGGTTCACACTGAGCACGTGACAGGCGTGACAGAGTCTGGAGACGCCGTGGAGAACGTTCTGCTGCCTGCAACATCCTCCAGCATGACCGGTTTGGCGGTGGGTCAGTCATGGTGTGGGGTGGCATTTCTTTGGGGGCCGCACAGCCCTCCATGTGCTCGCCAGAGGTAGCCTGACTGCCATTAGGTACCGAGATGAGATCCTCAGACCCCTTGTGAGACCATATGCTGGTGCGGTTGGCCTGGGTTCCTCCTAATGCAAGACAATGCTAGACCTCATGTAGCTGGAGTGTGTCAGCAGTTCCTGCAAGAGGAAGGCATTGATGCTAAGGACTGGCCCGCCCGTTCCCCAGACCTGAATCCAATTGAGCACATCTGGGACATCATGTCTCGCTCCATCCACCAACGCCACGTTGCACCACAGACTGTCCAGGAGTTGGCGGATGCTTTAGTCCAGGTCTGGGAGGAGATCCCTCAGGAGACCATCCGCCACCTCATCAGGAGCATGCCCAGGCGTTGTAGGGAGGTCATTCAGGCACGTGGAGGCCACACACACTACTGAGCCTCATTTTGACTTGTTTTAAGGACATTACATCAAAGTTGAATCAGGCTGTAGTGTGGTTTTCCACTTTAATTTTGAGTGTGACTCCAAATCCAGACCTCCATGGGTTGATAAATTTGATTTCCATTGATCATTTTTGTGTGATTTTGTTGTCAGCACATTCAACTATGTAAAGAAAAAGTATTTAATAAGATTATTTCATTCATTCAGATCTATGATGTGTTATTTTAGTGTTCCCTTTATTTTTTTGAGCAGTGTATATATACACATATTAACAACTGCAACAGTGATGAATTTTGTTGGGGTGGGGGCAGAGTAAAAGTCAGTTGGGGGGGCCTTTAAGGGACCTTTAAGTGGTCTACTATTTACAACCCCTGTTGTAACGGTAAGTATACAGCAGGGCTCTCTAGCAGGGCTCTCCATTCTTGTTCCTGGAGAGTTACCCTCCTGTAGGTTCTCTCTCCATCCTTGTTCCTGGAGAGCCACCCTCCTGTAGGTTCTCTCTCCATCCTTGTTCCTGGAGAGCTACCCTCCTGTAGGTTCTCTCTCCAACCATGTTCCTGGAGAGCTACCCTCCTGTAGGTTTTCTCTCCAACCCTGTTCCTGGAGAGCTACCCTTCTATAGGTTTTCTCTCCAACCCTGTTCCTGGAGAGCTACCCTTCTATAGGTTTTCTCTCCAACCCTGTTCCTGGAGAGCTACCCTCCTGTAGGTTCTCTATTCAACCACTGTTGTAACGGTAAGTGTACAGCACTACCCTAGATCACATAACACAATGACCAATTGAAATCTGTCTGTACAGCACAGAGCAAACAGATGAAAAAGGAACGGAGGAAAGATAGAGGGGACTGGTAATTCGCAGAACTCTTCGTACAAATGCCCTCAGAGAGAGGGCTGAAAACAGCAATAAATCATGAGTCCTTATAACATGGGAATACTTTTATTGAAACTGTAAATCAAAGCTCTGTGTGCACAAATGCTCCCATAATGTGTCAGCGGGGACTGAAAGGAACATCCAGGCTTAAAGATGGTGGCGGTTAAGAAAGCCATTATTCAATGACACTACCATAAAGTGCATGCAGTCACTTAAGGAAGACGATATGAAAGAGCAGAAGACTTCAGAGCTTTGCTTAGTCACTCTGTCCCTCAAATATGTATTTTTCAGCACTGGACACAAGATGGCGCTGTGGCTCAAGAGGTGACTGGGGAGAAGATTGAGCTCCATTACGCTGCCTGCCAGATCTTTGTTAGCTTTAATAGTTTCCTCACAGCAGTAAACATACTGTTAGTTACTGGAGTTAACATACTGTTAGTTACTGGAGAAAGCATACTGTTAGTTGCTGGAGTGGAGTAAACATACTGTTAGTTACTGGAGTAAACATACTGTTAGTTACTGGAGTAAACATACTGTTAGTTACTGGAGTAAACATACTGTTAGTTACTAGAGTAAATGTACTGTTAGCTACTGGAGTAAACCCCTCTAAAAGCTCACTCTGCAGCACCCAACTAAAAGCCCACTCTTCTGTAGATCAATGTACAGTAGAGATGTCTGATGGGGATTTCATGGTCTCACCATGTTATACGGGTGGGGAGTTCCAGCTGCATTATTGTGTGTTTTACTGCTCATGAGAAATTACCTGTTATAAACCCAGTGGTTCGATCCCTGAATGCTGATTGGCTGACAGCCGTGGTATATCAGACCGTATACCACGGGTATGTCAAAACATGTATTTTGACTGCTCTAATTACATTGGCAACTAGTTTATAATAGCAATAAGGCACCTCGGGGGTTTGTGTTATATGACCAATATACCATGGCTAAGGCCTGTATCCAGGCACTCCGCATTGCGTCGTGCTTAAGAACAGCCCTTAGCCATCGTATATTGGCCATATACCACACCCCCTCGGGCCTTATTGCTTAATTATAACACTGCAACAATACCCATTCATTCCCCTGATACACACAAACTGACCTGTTTGAACAAAGCTCTATGCAAATTATGGCATTCAGATGCTGAGCAGGACAGGTCGCTGCTAGTATGTGTGTGTGTGTGTCTGTGGGGGGCACATCAGTTAATAACACATAGAAACAACGTTTGTCAAGTGTTACGCCAAGTCTGACTTAACAGAGCTGAAAATAGGTAATTTATCAAACAAAGCAAGCAAGCCAAGCATCTGTGAATGGATCATTGAGCATGCATCAGGCTCTACCAGGCAATCTAGTTAGGGATCATCATGTCTGGCTAGCCACAGATACACAGAGATGCAGAGAGAAATGTTTGTACTGGGCTAACAGCAGCCAACACTATGAATTGTGTGCAGCTCACTTGATAATAAGTATTTTTGTCTGAATGTTTCTTTAATCACATTTCCCGTCAGTAGGGAATCATTTTATCGTTCAGTGGTTATATCACAACGCTGCAATCCATCATTAACTAAGTAGAAAAGCAGATATTTTCCCCCGTAGTGAAGACTGTTACAACATTGAAAACATCCCAGTTTAACGCCACCAGGAACACAGGGGGATAGAAGCCCACACCAGCCACAAGGTCATAGTACTATGGAACAGGCCATTGACGTCACCAGACCCGGGCTTCTCTTGGCTATAGCCCTGAATGATTTTGTCTCAGCCATGAGTCTTTTGCCCTGCTGGGATGGTGAAAACAAGCTAGGCTACACTGCAATGAATACTCCAAACATGGGCCCTGGACCTGCCTTTTCAGTGCTGCATAAAACCAGCATTTCTGTGTACAGTGGCACTTTAGGAGGCGGAGTCAAAGTGGTTTTCCAAAGTCATTTTTTATTTGTCCCCAAAAATGATATATTGCGCCGTACGCGGGCGACTGTTCATTCTCTGAGGGAGAGAGCACAAAGATGAGAAGGAGAATCGAGGTAAACTTTGTTCGCTTGCTATTACTATAGCACATTTTGTTAGCCCATGATGATGTTATTCAGAGTTATTGACCTCACAGTAAGGCAGATTCGAGTAACAGTTCAACATATTGACTCAAAAGCTGCACTGACAGATAACGTTAAGCTAACCAACCCAACTAACTAACTAACGTGAGCGACTACTGCAGTTACTAATTAGCTACCTGGACACTGAATCAAACTGCTGGAGCGCTGTTCACCATCCGACAAAGTATCACTAACTAACCAATTACTGTCTAATCAAGTATTGTCAAAATATTCAAAAAAATACTAATAAAGATAGCTAGCTAACTTAAGGCTAACATGACGTTAGCTACTTTTGGTAACGTCAGCTCAATTAGCTAGCTATCTGTTGAAAAACAAAGCTGGATAGCTGAGTAAATCTTTTCTTCTAATTTATAGAAGATGGACATACAGAATTGAAGATGCAGCTCAGTAAACACAGAGACAGTTGTTGTATTTGCAGGTGTAAGTGAATACATTGTGAGTGTGTGTGTGTTTACAATACAATTATTTAGCATCTAGCTACATAGATGGGTTGGCTGACAACGTCACGAAAACGATGTGCACGCGTCCATGGGGCATACGTCAGCCTGTTGTGATTCTGGATGGCCAGATTGCTAGCAAGAATGACACTGCCATGTGGGGAATCATTAGTGCTTTATATCAGCACGTTTCATCAAGTTATTGATACCATGTCTTGTTTTGAGGTGTTTTGACTGATTTCATGACAAAATTCGCTGGCAAGCTAAACAACAACTGTAACAATGTTTTTGAAACAACAAGTGGTCATTGTGCAAATGTATTTGTTTTCAATAAACCTTGGAGACTAAATAACGCTTAGATGTCAATTTAAGCCAACCTCATCTGTTTTTCCCCATGGCTGCATGCATTTTGATTGTGTTGCTAAAGCAACAGAGAAAACACAGGTATTGTGGTTAATGAAGGGTAAGACATTTGATTGTTATCAGGTTTAAGATTGAGTGAAACAATTCAGATAAACAGTATTTGCCAGTTGTGTGTGTGTGTGCATATTGTTTCTGTGTGTGTTTGTCTGTTCAGGATACTCCATATTGCTACGGCACTGATACTATGCCGTCTCTGTAATAATATAGGAGATCCAGGGAAGCAGAACTTCAGACAGCAAGGAAGAGAGGTTAGCAGACAGGACAGAGAGAACACAGAGAGGTTAGCAGACAGGACAGAGAGAACACAGAGAGGTTAGCAGACAGGACAGAGAGAGAACATAGAGAGGGGAGGCCCACACAAGACAAACATGGCACATTCCTCTCAAGCCAGAGAAGGTAGTCCTTGCTAAACATTACCTCTCAATAAAAGAAAGATGCCACTTCTGACATGTCCTGTGTGTATACATTGTTAGACCCTGATATGTTCCCATCACTGAAGGCAATCATACAGGCCGCGCTGACCAAGTTAGATGTGAGACATCTTTCAATGCATTGAGACATCTACATACCTGGAACCCAATGACCCTAGATAGAACGCATCATGACAATTGACAAAGATATACATACTAACACGCTTGGGATAGAGTGAAGTCATAGACAGGTTTGCACCTACAGTTTAATTTTGTATCATTTCTAATCTTTATGGATGGACTAACATCCTAGTACTGTGTAATATAACTCGCAAACATTGTGAATATTTATTTGGAGAAAGGATTGTATGCTGGTCTGTACATGTGTGTAACATTGTGAAGTGTTGTTACTACAGGGGTGTTGGAGGGGGTGTGTTTGTTTTGGTGTAAATAATTAGGTAGAAATATTGTCATGTAGCTAATTAACATTGGAATCTGTGATTTATTACTACAAATATTATAAAATCATGATTTTCAAGCGTGTTTGGTGCTTGCGTTTTTACATATTATCTGCAAAAGTTGTGTCGTTTATGCAGTTCCAACATAATACAAAGGATAGCAGCCTAAAATCCCAATCCTGCTATATTGCATGTAACTAGAATTTTCTTTCATGCAAAACATTAATTTGTGGTTTAGGCTGCCACCATTTGGATTAATTTGGAACTGCACAGTGCGTGTAGCATTACTTGCTCACATTAGTTAGCAGTAACATGACCATCATCAAAATGAGACTATTTGTTGCCAATCAAATATTGGACATGGTTTCTGAAAACATTGCAATAAAATTACAAATACTTTTCCCAACAATTTTTCTCCATGGAAAATTACGATATAGTTATGCACTTAATTTGTACATATAATAGATAATTTTTTTTATTATTGACACCATATTCCATGGGTTTACTGACCACAATTGAATTAATATTAAGAAGTGTTAATTATTTGGCATCAGGAGGGAACAGCGCATTGAACAAAGCAGTGAGATATGCAACAAAGCGTTATGTTTCTGCAAAATGTTCACTGCTAGCTTGTGAGGAGCTTCATACTGAATGTAGGTAAAACTAAGTATATTTTGTGCTCTAGAGCTCATAAAAATAACTCTGATGATTTAAACACACACGCACACACACTTCATATCACTGTAGGTTATTTTAATGGATGAAAATCATTGGAAGGTGGAAATCATTTTAATCTGCCTATTTTACAGGTAGAAAGTTGTGGTGTAAATTATTGCAATGGCACCTACAGTATATTACAGGTAGAAAGCAGTGGTGGAAATTCTTTATAGGGCCAGGATTATTTTACAGGTAAAATATGTGGTGGAAATTATTTTAATGGGGGCATATATTACAGGTAGAAAGCAGTGGTGGAAGTTCTTTATAGGGCTGGGACTGTATTACAGGTAGAAATCTGTGGTGGAAATAATTTATAGGGCAAGGATTATTTTACAGGTAGAAAGCAGTAGGGGAAATTATTTTAATGGGGGCATATATTACAGGTAGAAAGTGTGGTGGAAATAATTTTAATGGGGGCCTATATAACAGATAGAAAACTGTGGCCGGAATTCTTTATAGGGGCAGGACTTTTAATACGTAGTCTCATGTAGCTCTGGTGTTGGTCTCTTTACCTCATGTCAATCAAACCTGTCAATCAAACATGTCAACAAAACCTGCCAATCAAACCTGTCAAAGTAATGGAGATACAGTGTGTAGGTAAATGTAATGTAAGGTACTCACAGGTTTCCCTGGTAGGCCTCTCTCCCCTGGACCGCCAGCTTTACCCTGCAAGAGGAAAGGCATGGAATAGATGGTTGAGTCCCGACAATTCAGGGGTGGGACACTCCAGTCCTCGGGCGCCTGATTGGTGTCACAATTTTTCTCCAGCCCTAGCAAACACAGCTGATTAACCAAATTGCATTCTAAACTAAAGATCATAATTAGGAAAGGGGGGACCTAGTCAGTTGTACAACTGAATGCCTTCAACTGAAATGTGTCTTCTGCATTTAACCAAACCCCTCTGAATCAGAGAGGTGCGGGGGGCTGCATTAATCAACATCCACAGCGCCCGGGGAACACTGGATTAACTGCCTTGTTCAGATATTTACCTTGTCAGCTCAGGGATTCGACCTTGCGGTTACAAGTCCAACGCTCTAACCACTAGGCTACCTGGAGTCAGGTGTGTTAGTTGGGGTTGGGGCAAAACAGCGACACCAATCAGGCCCACGAGGACTGGAATTGCCCACCCCTGCCGGGATAATTGCATGATGAGTGTACCAGTTATACAGTACCGTCCCTAGTAGACTACGTGCACTTGTTCGTATTACAGATGTAGGATCTTAATTTGATCACCACATTGCAGGAGAACTTACCTGCAATGCAGCACATTTAAAACTTGTAGTATATTTGAGGTTTTAAACGGCTTCTGAAGTTTGTAATTTCCTCTGAAATTTCAGACTTGATATTCCCTTTATGAAAAATGTATCAACCCCTACAAAAATGTCAATTTATTATACTGAACAAAAATATAAATGCAACATGCAACAATTTCAAATATTTTACTGAGTTACTGTTCCTATAAGGAAATTAGTCAATTGAAATAAATTCATTAGGCCCTAATCTATGGATTTCACATGACTGGGAATACAGATATGCATCTGTTGGTCACAGACACCTCAAAAAAAGTAGGGGCGTGGAACAGAAAACCAGTCAGTATTTGCCTCATGCAGCACGACACATTTTCTTCACCTAGAGTAGATCAGGCTGTTGATTGTGGCCTGTGGAACATTGTTCCACTCCTGTGCAAAGTTGCTGGATATTGGCGGGAACTGGAACACACTGCCGTACACGTCGATCCAGAGCATCCCAAACATGCTCAATGGGTGACGTCTGGTGAGTATGCAGACCAAAGAACTGGGACATTTTCAGCTTCCAGGAATTGTGTACAGATCCTTGCGACATGGGGCCTTGCTTTTTCATGCTGAAACATGAGGTGATGGCGGCGGATGAATGGCACAACAATGGGCCTCAGGATAAAATGCAATTGTGTTCGTTGTCCGTAGCTTATGCCTGCCCATACCATAACCCCACCGCCACCATGGGGCACTCTGTTCATAACGTTGACATCAGCAAACCGCTTGCGCACAGGACACCATACACGCACGCAGTCTGCCATCTGCCTGGTACAGTTGAAACCGGGATTCATCCGTGAAGAGCACATTTCTTCAGCGTGCCAGTGGCCATCGAGGGTGAGCATTTTCCGACTGAAGTTGGTTACTACGCCAAACTGCAGTCAGGTCAAGACCTGGCGAGGACAACGAGCACGCAGATTAATTTCAATGAGACTGTTTCTGACAGTTTGTGCAGAAATTATTTGGTTGCGCAAACCCACAGTTTCATCAGCTTTTCCGGGTGGAGAAGAAGCCGGATGTGGAGGTCTTGGGCTGGCGTGGTTACACGTGGTCTGCGGTTGTGATGCCGGTTGTACGTACTGCCAAATTCTCTAAAACGACATTGGAGGTGGCTTAGGGTAGAGAAATTAACATTAAATTCTCTGGCAACAGCTCTGGTGGACATTCCTGCAGTCAGCATGCCAATTGCACACCCTCAAAACTTGAGACATCTGTGGCCTTGTGTTGTGTGACAAAACTGCACATTTTAGAGTGGCCTTTTACTGTCCCCAGCTCAAGGTGCACCTGTGTAATGATCATGCTGTTTAATTAGCTTATTGATATGTCAGGTGGATGGAGAAATGCTCACTAACAGGTATGTAAACAGATTTGTGCACAATTTGAGAGAAATAATCTTTTTGTGCATATGGAACATTTCAAAGATGTATTTTCTTCGGGAGGAGCTATAGGAGGACGGGCTCATTGTAATTGCTGGAATAGAATTATGGAACAGAGTCAAATATGTGGTTTCCATATGTTTGATGTGTTTGATACCATTCCATTAATTCTGTTCCAGCCATTACAATGAGCCCGTCCTCCTATAGCTCCTCCCACCAGCTGCCACTGCATGAAACATGGGACCAACACATCACATGTTGCGTTTATATTTTTGTTCAGTGTATAATCCACAATATTGTAATAATTCACATTACCTGTTGCTGCAGGATTATTTTCCTGCTGTAACAATGGCACAAATTAAGATCCTTCCCTGTATGCAAGTCTTATGAATATATTCAGTTATCCAAGATATCCTCAATTTAGAGGAGGTACTATAGTTCACCTACAGGTAACTGCCAAAATAAAGGAAACACCAATATAAACTGTCTTAATAGCACATTGGGACATAGATTCTACAAGTGTCTGGAACTCAATTGGAAGGATGCAACACCATTCTTCCACGAGAAATTCCATAATTTGGTGTTTTGTTGATGGTGGTGGAAAACGCTGTCTCAGGTGCCGCTCCAGAATCTCCCATAAGTGTTCAATTGGATTGAGATCTGATGACTGAGACTGCCATGGCATATTGTTCACATCGTTTTCATGCTCATCAAATTAGTTAATTAACTCAGGAACCACACCTTTGTGGAGGCACCTGCTTTCAATATACTTTGTATCCCTCATTTACTCAAGTGTTTCCATTATTTTGGCAGTTACGTGTGTTAACATTATTGATCCTAACTGAACTATTTTCTGTTAAAGAAATGCCATTGAAGACATCAAAGATAGAATAGAAGAGATACTTTATTGTCCATTTTTTCAATACTAGAACACACATAATAATAGAACACAGGACATCAAAGCTAGAGATGACACGGGTGCACTGGTCCATCATGTTAGGAACCATTAAACTCATCTAGATTCATCCAAAATGATGAGCAAAAATTACTCACTATAATCTACCTTCATAAACTCTCTCCATCCAACCGATGTCTCTACCCATCTACAGGTTGTGTTTTAATGAAATCCCCCAACCAAAATGGAGATAATGACGCTAGCAAATATAAAGCCAGAGGGTAGGGTTTTCATGTTTTTAATCACAAATAAAGAGCAACACATTGATTACAGTTAAAATACAGAGCAGGGCACATCTTCCTCTTGCATGCTGCAGGTTTCGTTACTGTGAGCTGGAAGAGGTTTTTAATTGACTATAACTTGATACAGCCCTCAGAAGAATGGCACCCTCTGCAAATAAAACTGTTAATTAAAGTCTACCGATCTCCCACACAGATCGTAATGGCAATTTAAACCTCAGGTTATGGTGGCCCAAGTGTAACCTTTTCACTCAGATGTAGGAATAATAACCCATCCTGAATATATTGGGGTAGGTTTCCTACACAGTGGAGTCTGTTGTGTAGAATGAATGCAGGAGCAGGGGTGATACAGGAAGTAACTCTGCCTCATTCTGGCCTGTAATTGGACAGCAGGGGTGATACAGGAAGTAACCCTGCCTCATTCTGGCCTGTAATTGGACAGCAGGGGTGATACAGGAAGTAACCCTGCCTCATTCTGGCCTCCTTCTTGCCTCATGTGAACCATAAGGGACTTTCTGTTGAGATCCAATTATTTTGTCATCTTAAGTGGCCTCCTGCACCCTATTCAATGTGCCCTCTAATCAGTATAGGGACAGAGTCATGTGCAGAAACACACAAGACAGGAGCAAACTCACACAAACACACACACGTTGTATATACGTTTCTGATGTTAAATTAAAAGCTGTGCTGGATCTGTTGTAGAAAGTAAATTCATTCAAAGCAGACAGATAATGCAGAGTACTCACTATGAACCCAGGCTCCCCTTTCTTTCCACCTTCCCCCTGCTCTCCCTGCAGAAGAGCGAGAGAGAGAGAGAGAGAGAGAGAGAGGAATAAAGAGAGATCTTAGTGAGGCAACAATGAGAAGTTTAATCAGGTCAAAGTGCACAGAACAAGTTTTTCAGTCAGGTAGAAAGAGGACATTCAGTATAATGTTCTTCTGAGGGTGAGAAGATGTTTACCTTGGTGCCCTCAGGCCCTGGTTCCCCCAGTGGACCGTCTGCACCCCTGGGCCCCTATGACACAGAAACACAGCCACTTAGCCCTCTGTATGTGTGTCTGTGTGTGTATCCCTGGGCCCCTATGACACAGAAACACAGCCACTTAGCCCTCTGTATGTGTGTCTGTGTGTGTATCCCTGGGCCCCTATGACACAGAAACACAGCCACTTAGCCCTCTGTATGTGTGTCTGTGTGTGTATCCCTGGGCCCCTATGACACACAAATACCTTAGCCCTCTCTGTATGCATGGTTTACAAACCACTCAGCCATCACATCACACAATGGCACTCGTAAATACAAGCACACACCCACCCACACCAACACACACACACGCACACACCCACGCACACCCACCCACCCACATCTACTGTACTTAGCAGTGTACAATATGGGGATATGGGCGTAGCCAAATCATCTAGTGTCTCAATAAAAGAATGGGGTGGAGGAGGTGAGAGCATGGGGAGTATCAAACACATAAGGGCATTGGTGTTAGGAGCAGTCTACTGTGCAGGGCCTTTTTGTCTTCAAACACATCCACATGGAATTCCATACACACAGACAGACAGACAGTTGTACTGCATAACATCAACAACTTGGGAGTAATCAGCTTCTTCTTTGTCTGTGTCTACCTGGGGGTTACCTGCTGACCTTTGCAACCCATTCCTCACTCTCTCTCTCATTTTCTCTCCATTCCTCTCCCTGTCTTTAATACCTACACACAAAAGCTAAATGCTAGACCGTTAGGCCACATTCAGTGTTACTAAGTGCTTGTGTTTTGGAGGAGGAAAACACAAGCATCTGACTGATCATCCGTGTGAGTGTGTTCTACTGGACTACTCTGTCTTCTTGTAGTGGACGCTACATTTACTGTACCTTGGTTCAGGGCAGGCCAAAGATACAGTGGGGAAATAAGTCAAACAGTAAAAAGAAGTGTTTACTTCTCATAAAACTATTCAACACATACATTTGAGTGAGTGGATGTACTGTATGGGGCTCCGCCTCACACGGCTGGATGTCCACCCGGCTGTCAAGGCCAAGCAAAACGAGAGCAGAGCCACCACTTGTCAGGCCAACTGAAATGAGTAAAGCTAAGATAAATCTCATTTGCTGAATTGGAAATTGTAACTTTATTTTACTTGATCCTAAAACTGTACAGTTGGGTGAATGGCTCATTCAGGGTAGTTAACAGGCACTAACTGTGCCCTATTACAAACACTTGGCTCAGTCAGTTCTATGGATTAGAACAGTAGCCAAACACACATATCATTTATACTAAATCCAATTCAAATTCAATACCTGCTTTGATTGGTCAATTGAGTGAGCCTAGTGACATATTAACACATTGTGAGGTCAATGAGGACAACTGAAAGACACATCGACAGGTCAAGAGGTAAAAGATGATGCGTCATGGGGAACTACTGTCCCCTAGCTACTGTCTGCAGGTAATAGTTTATACTGTAGTACTACTGTAGTTCATAGTCCATACACACTGAGCATACCAAACATCAGGAACAACCCCCTGCCCCTTTGCCCTCAGAACAGCCTCAATTCGTCAGGGCATGAACTCTACAAGGTGTCAAAAGCATTTCACAGGGCTGCTGGCCCATGTTGACTCCAATGCTTCCCACAGTTGTGTCAATTTGTCTGGATGTCCTTTGGGTGGTATAATTACTACTGGGACATATATTATTTTATCTGCAGGTAATATCTCATATAGTAATGTAATATCTCATATAGTAATGTAAAATCTCATATATTTATGTAATATCTCATATAGTAATGTAATATCTCATATATTTATGTAATATCTCATATAGTAATGTAATATCTCATATAGTAATGTAATATCTCATATAGTAATGTAATATCTCATAAAGTAATGTAATATCTCATATAGTTATGTAATATCTCATATATGGTGCGGCAGGTAGCCTAGTGGTTAAGCGTTGGACTAGTAACCGAAAGGTTGCAAGATCAAATCCCTGACCTGACAAGGTACAAATCTGTCGTTCTGCCCCTGAACAAGGCAGTTAACCCACTATTCCTAGGCTGTCATTGAAAATAAGAGTTTGTTCTTAACTGACTTGCCTAGTTAAATATTTATGTAATATCTCATATAGTTATGTAATATCATTAAAGCAGCAGACTTAATTAATCTGTAAAGGTTTTATTGCTGTCGGGGATTAGATATCAGAGAGAGAGAGAGATAAGAGGGGTGAAAGCGACTTTTCCTAGAATGCACTTTCTCTTGCTCCTACTGTACATTGTGACATCATGAATTGTAAACGTTACCTAAGGAATGCGATGCTTCCTGATCTAGGCCTAGTTCAAGTATGCCACATTTTATCATCCAGACTTCATTCTTTATAGCTCAGACGGTTAAACCATAAGAGAAGGTCATAATAAGGTTAGGATAACAACTATTGGATTGGCTCTGTGGAGGCGTGGACTGGCAGAAAGCTGAGCTGTTTCACTTTGCTGCTGTAAAGTACTTTAGCCTGTTGGACACGAGAGATAAACATCACAGCAGCACGCCATGCATGTTTATATCAGAACAGCTGTTCCAAAATACCAGCGTGTAATCAAATCACTGCCGACACAACACTTTCATTACATGTATTGTTACTGAACATTGCTGTTCTGGTTATAGAAGTGTTGTGTTTCAGTGGACAGATCACATACAGTGCCTTCAGAAAGTATTCAGACCCCTTGACTTTTTCCACATTTTGTTATATTTACAGCCATTCTAAAATGGATTAAAAATAAAAAAAAACAATCTACACACAATACACCACAATGACAAAGCGAAAACAGGTTACATAAGTATTCAGACCCTTTGCTATGAGACTCGAAATTTAGCTCAGGTGCATCCTGTTTCCATTAATAATCCATGAGATGTTTCTACAACTTGATTGGAGTCCATCTGTGATAAATTAAATTTATTGGACAGAATTTGGAAAGGCACACACCTGTCTATATAAGGTCCCACAGTTGACAGTGCATGTCAGAGCAAAAACCAAACCATGAAGTCGAAGGAATTGTTCGTAGAGCTCCGAGACAGGATTGTGTCGAGGCACAGATCTGGGGAAGGGTACCAAAAAAGGTCTGCAGCATTGAAGATCCTCAAGAACACAGTAGCCTCCTTCATTCTTAAATGGAAGAAGTTTAGAACCAACAAGACTCTTCCTAAAGCAATCGGGGGAGAAGGGCCTTGGTCAGGGAGGTGACCAAGAACCCGATGGCCACTCTGACGGAGTTCAAGAGTTCCTCTGTGGAGATGGGAGAACCTTCCAGAAGGACAACCATCTTTGCAGCACTCCACCAAACAGGCCTTTATGGTAGAGTGGCCAGACGGAAGCCTCTCCTCAGTAAAAGGCACATGACAGCCTGCTTGGAGTTTGCCAAAAGCCACCTAAAGACTCTCAGACCATGACAAACAAGATTCTCTGGTCTGATGAAATCAAGATTGAACTCTTTGGCCTGAATGCCATGCGTCTGGAGGAAATCTGGCACTATCCCTATGGTGAAGCATGGGGTGGCAGCATCATGCTGTGGGGATGTTTTTCAGCGGCAGGGACTGGGAGACTTGTCAGGATTGAGGCAAAAATGAACGGAGCAAAGTACAGAGAGACCCTTGATGAAAACCTGCTGGGGCGAAGGTTCACCTTCCAAAAGGACAACGAGCCTAAGCACACAGCCAAGACAACGCAGGAGTGGCTTCGGGACAAGTCTCTGAATGTACTTGAGTGGCCTAGCCAGAGCCCGGACTTGAACCCGATTGAACATCTCTGGAGAGACCTGAAAATAGCTGTGCAATGACTCTCCCCATCCAACCTGACAGAGCTTGAGAGAATCTGCAGAGAATGCGAGAAACTGCCAAAAGACAGGTGTGCCAAGCTTGTAGCGTCATACCCAAGAAGACTCGAGGCTGTAATCGCTGCCAAAGGTACTTCAACAAAGTACTGAGGAAAAGGTCTGAATACTTATGTAAATGTGATATGTCAGTTGTTAATTTTTTATAAATTTGCAAAAATGTCTTCACTTGTTTTTGCTTTGTCATTATGGGGTATTGTGTAGATTAATGAGGGGAAAAAACGATTTAATCCATTTGAGAATGAGGCTGTAAAGTAACAAAATGTGGAAAAGGTCAAGGTGTCTGAATACTTTCCGAATGCACTGTATGTCTATATTTTCCAAAACAGGAAAAGCAATCAAATGTAGATTATAGTAACCACCGAATATCCAAATGTGTGTGACTGTAAAGTGCTGCTATGTGTTTTCAGTGTTTGTGTGAAGCAGAGGAAAGTTGGTGTGATGCATAGCCTATGTAGGAGCGTGTGTACAGAGTGGATCTTGTTTGTGTGCTTTAGGAGAGAGAAGACTGAGTGATATCAGGTAGAATTCAGAATGTTTGCCACAATTACATATATACAGTATGTCGTCAGAATTTAGCTAGCTAGCTAGAATGCTAGCATGTTCTAATTATATCAGAGCTAGCGGACCACAGTGAACTGTGCTGACTCTGCACCAACTGACTGAGGGTTTTTCACTAAATGAGATTGCTCAGTTTGTTCATGATGCCTGGAGGAGAAGGAGAAATGTACTGTTTGTGTAGTGTGGCTAGATGGTAGCTGTACTGTTTGTGTAATGTACTGTTTGTTTAGTGTGGCTAGATGGTAGCTGTACTGTTTGTGTAATGTACTGTTTGTTTAGTGTGGCTAGATGGTAGCTGTACTGTTTGTGTAATGTACTGTTTGTTTAGTGTGGCTAGATGTTAGCTGTACTGTTTGTTTAGTGTGGCTAGATGGTAGCTGTACTGTTTGTGTAATGTTCTGTTTGTTTAGTGTGGCTAGATGGTAGCTGTGCTGTTTGTGTAATGTACTGTTTTTTTAGTGTGGCTAGATGGTAGCTGTACTGTTTGTGTAATGTACTGTTTGTGTAGTGTGGCTAGATGGTAGCTGTACTGTTTGTGTAATGTACTGTTTGTGTAGTGTGGCTAAATGGTAGCTGTACTGTTTGTGTAGTGTGGCTAGATGGTAGCTGTACTGTTTGTGTAATGTTCTGTTTGTTTAGTGTGGCTAGATGGTAGCTGTACTGTTTGTGTAATGTACTGTTTGTGTAGTGTGGCTAGATGGTAGCTGTACTGTTTGTGTAGTGTGGCTAGATGGTAGCTGTACTGTTTGTTTAGTGTGGCTAGATGGTAGCTGTGCTGTTTGTGTAATGTACTGTTTGTGTAGTGTGGCTAGATGGTAGCTGTACTGTTTGTGTAATGTTCTGTTTGTTTAGTGTGGCTAGATGGTAGCTGTACTGTTTGTGTAATGTACTGTTTGTGTAGTGTGGCTAGATGGTAGCTGTACTGTTTGTGTAATGTACTGTTTGTGTAGTGTGGCTAGATGGTAGCTGTACTGTTTGTGTAATGTTCTGTTTGTTTAGTGTGGCTAGATGGTAGCTGTGCTGCTTGTGTAATGTACTGTTTGTTTAGTGTGGCTAGATGGTAGCTATACTGTTTGTGTAATGTTCTGTTTGTTTAGTGTGGCTAGATGGTAGCTGTGCTGTTTGTGTAATGTACTGTTTGTTTAGTGTGGCTAGATGGTAGCTGTACTGTTTGTGTAATGTACTGTTTGTTTAGTGTGGCTAGATGGTAGCTGTACTGTTTGTGTAGTGTGGCTAGATGGTAGCTATACTGTTTGTGTAATGTACTGTTTGTTTAGTGTGGCTAGATGGTAGCTGTACTGTTTGTGTAGTGTGGCTAGATGGTAGCTGTACTGTTTGTTTAGTGTGGCTAGATGGTAGCTGTGCTGTTTGTGTAATGTACTGTTTGTGTAGTGTGGCTAGATGGTAGCTATACTGTTTGTGTAATGTACTGTTTGTTTAGTGTGGCTAGATGGTTGCTGTACTGTTTGTGTAGTGTGGCTAGATGGTAGCTGTACTGTTTGTGTAGTGTGGCTAGATGGTAGCTGTACTGTTTGTGTAGTGTGGCTAGATGGTAGCTATACTGTTTGTGTAATGTACTGTTTGTTTAGTGTGGCTAGATGGTAGCTGTACTGTTTGTGTAGTGTGGCTAGATGGTAGCTGTACTGTTTGTTTAGTGTGGCTAGATGGTAGCTGTGCTGTTTGTGTAATGTACTGTTTGTGTAGTGTGGCTAGATGGTAGCTATACTGTTTGTGTAATGTACTGTTTGTTTAGTGTGGCTAGATGGTTGCTGTACTGTTTGTGTAGTGTGGCTAGATGGTAGCTGTACTGTTTGTGTAGTGTGGCTAGATGGTAGCTATACTGTTTGTGTAATGTACTGTTTGTTTAGTGTGGCTAGATGGTAGCTGTGCTGTTTGTGTAATGTACTGTTTGTTTAGTGTGGCTAGATGGTAGCTGTACTGTTTGTGTAATGTTCTGTTTGTTTAGTGTGGCTAGATGGTAGCTGTGCTGTTTGTGTAATGTACTGTTTGTTTAGTGTGGATAGATGGTAGCTGTACTGTTTGTGTAATGTACTGTTTGTGTAGTGTGGCTAAATGGTAGCTGTACTGTTTGTTTAGTGTGGCTAGATGGTAGCTGTACTGTTTGTGTAATGTTCTGTTTGTTTAGTGTGGCTAGATGGTAGCTGTGCTGTTTGTGTAATGTACTGTTTGTTTAGTGTGGCTAGATGGTAGCTGTACTGTTTGTGTAGTGTGGCTAGATGGTAGCTGTACTGTTTGTTTAGTGTGGCTAGATGGTAGCTGTGCTGTTTGTGTAATGTACTGTTTGTGTAGTGTGGCTAGATGGTAGCTATACTGTTTGTGTAATGTACTGTTTGTTTAGTGTGGCTAGATGGTTGCTGTACTGTTTGTGTAGTGTGGCTAGATGGTAGCTGTACTGTTTGTGTAGTGTGGCTAGATGGTAGCTATACTGTTTGTGTAATGTACTGTTTGTTTAGTGTGGCTAGATGGTAGCTGTGCTGTTTGTGTAATGTACTGTTTGTTTAGTGTGGCTAGATGGTAGCTGTACTGTTTGTGTAATGTTCTGTTTGTTTAGTGTGGCTAGATGGTAGCTGTGCTGTTTGTGTAATGTACTGTTTGTTTAGTGTGGATAGATGGTAGCTGTACTGTTTGTGTAATGTACTGTTTGTGTAGTGTGGCTAAATGGTAGCTGTACTGTTTGTTTAGTGTGGCTAGATGGTAGCTGTACTGTTTGTGTAATGTTCTGTTTGTTTAGTGTGGCTAGATGGTAGCTGTACTGTTTGTGTAGTGTGGCTAGATGGTAGCTGTACTGTTTGTTTAGTGTGGCTAGATGGTAGCTGTACTGTTTGTGTAATGTACTGTTTGTGTAGTGTGGCTAGATGGTAGCTATACTGTTTGTGTAATGTTCTGTTTGTTTAGTGTGGCTAGATGGTAGCTGTGCTGTTTGTGTAATGTACTGTTTGTTTAGTGTGGCTAGATGGTAGCTGTACTGTTTGTGTAATGTACTGTTTGTTTAGTGTGGCTAGATGGTAGCTGTACTGTTTGTGTAATGTACTGTTTGTGTAGTGTGGCTAGATGGTAGCTGTACTGTTTGTGTAGTGTGGCTAGATGGTAGCTGTACTGTTTGTGTAGTGTGGCTAGATGGTAGCTGTACTGTTTGTGTAATGTACTGTTTGTTTAGTGTGGCTAGATGGTAGCTGTACTGTTTGTGTAATGTACTGTTTGTGTAGTGTGGCTAGATGGTAGCTGTACTGTTTGTGTAATGTTCTGTTTGTTTAGTGTGGCTAGATGGTAGCTGTGCTGTTTGTGTAATGTTTTGTTTGTTTAGTGTGGCTAGATGGTAGCTATACTGTTTGTGTAATGTTCTGTTTGTTTAGTGTGGCTAGATGGTAGCTGTGCTGTTTGTGTAATGTACTGTTTGTTTAGTGTGGCTAGATGGTAGCTGTACTGTTTGTGTAATGTACTGTTTGTGTAGTGTGGCTAAATGGTAGCTGTACTGTTTGTTTAGTGTGGCTCGATGGTAGCTGTACTGTTTGTGTAATGTTCTGTTTGTTTAGTGTGGCTAGATGGTAACTGTACTGTTTGTGTAATGTACTGTTTGTGTAGTGTGGCTAGATGGTAGCTGTACTGTTTGTGTAGTGTGGCTAGATGGTAGCTGTACTGTTTGTGTAGTGTGGCTAGATGGTAGCTGTACTGTTTGTTTAGTGTGGCTAGATGGTAGCTGTACTGTTTGTGTAATGTTCTGT
Organism: Brachymystax lenok tsinlingensis; assembly: GCA_030435695.1. Classification (NCBI taxonomy): domain Eukaryota; kingdom Metazoa; phylum Chordata; class Actinopteri; order Salmoniformes; family Salmonidae; genus Brachymystax; species Brachymystax lenok. The sequence continues at coordinate 36,060,472 of CM059790.1, forward strand.
TTGTTTAGTGTGGCTAGATGGTAGCTGTACTGTTTGTGTAATGTACTGTTTGTGTAGTGTGGCTAGATGGTAGCTGTACTGTTTGTGTAGTGTGGCTAGATGGTAGCTGTACTGTTTGTGTAGTGTGGCTAGATGGTAGCTGTACTGTTTGTTTAGTGTGGCTAGATGGTAGCTGTGCTGTTTGTGTAATGTACTGTTTGTGTAGTGTGGCTAGATGGTAGCTGTACTGTTTGTGTAATGTTCTGTTTGTTTAGTGTGGCTAGATGGTAGCTGTACTGTTTGTGTAATGTACTGTTTGTGTAGTGTGGCTAGATGGTAGCTGTACTGTTTGTGTAATGTACTGTTTGTGTAGTGTGGCTAGATGGTAGCTGTACTGTTTGTGTAATGTTCTGTTTGTTTAGTGTGGCTAGATGGTAGCTGTGCTGTTTGTGTAATGTACTGTTTGTTTAGTGTGGCTAGATGGTAGCTGTACTGTTTGTGTAATGTACTGTTTGTTTAGTGTGGCTAGATGGTAGCTGTACTGTTTGTGTAATGTACTGTTTGTGTAGTGTGGCTAGATGGTAGCTGTACTGTTTGTGTAATGTACTGTTTGTGTAGTGTGGCTAGATGGTAGCTATACTGTTTGTGTAATGTTCTGTTTGTTTAGTGTGGCTAGATGGTAGCTGTGCTGTTTGTGTAATGTACTGTTTGTTTAGTGTGGCTAGATGGTAGCTGTACTGTTTGTGTAATGTACTGTTTGTTTAGTGTGGCTAGATGGTAGCTGTACTGTTTGTGTAATGTACTGTTTGTGTAGTGTGGCTAGATGGTAGCTGTACTGTTTGTGTAGTGTGGCTAGATGGTAGCTGTACTGTTTGTGTAATGTACTGTTTGTTTAGTGTGGCTAGATGGTAGCTGTACTGTTTGTGTAATGTACTGTTTGTGTAGTGTGGCTAGATGGTAGCTGTGCTGTTTGTGTAATGTTCTGTTTGTTTAGTGTGGCTAGATGGTAGCTATACTGTTTGTGTAATGTTCTGTTTGTTTAGTGTGGCTAGATGGTAGCTGTGCTGTTTGTGTAATGTACTGTTTGTTTAGTGTGGCTAGATGGTAGCTGTACTGTTTGTGTAATGTACTGTTTGTGTAGTGTGGCTAAATGGTAGCTGTACTGTTTGTTTAGTGTGGCTAGATGGTAGCTGTACTGTTTGTGTAATGTTCTGTTTGTTTAGTGTGGCTAGATGGTAGCTGTACTGTTTGTGTAATGTTCTGTTTGTGTAGTGTGGCTAGATGGTAGCTGTACTGTTTGTGTAATGTACTGTTTGTGTAGTGTGGCTAGATGGTAGCTGTACTGTTTGTGTATTGTACTGTTTGTGTAGTGTGGCTAGATGGTAGCTGTACTGTTTGTGTAGTGTGGCTAGATGGTAGCTGTACTGTTTGTGTAATGTACTGTTTGTTTAGTGTGGCTAGATGGTAGCTGTACTGTTTGTGTAATGTTCTGTTTGTGTAGTGTGGCTAGATGGTAGCTGTGCTGTTTGTGTAATGTTCTGTTTGTTTAGTGTGGCTAGATGGTAGCTATACTGTTTGTGTAATGTTCTGTTTGTTTAGTGTGGCTAGATGGTAGCTGTGCTGTTTGTGTAATGTACTGTTTGTTTAGTGTGGCTAGATGGTAGCTGTACTGTTTGTGTAATGTACTGTTTGTGTAGTGTGGCTAAATGGTAGCTGTACTGTTTGTTTAGTGTGGCTAGATGGTAGCTGTACTGTTTGTGTAATGTACTGTTTGTGTAGTGTGGCTAGATGGTAGCTGTGCTGTTTGTGTAATGTTCTGTTTGTTTAGTGTGGCTAGATGGTAGCTATACTGTTTGTGTAATGTTCTGTTTGTTTAGTGTGGCTAGATGGTAGCTGTGCTGTTTGTGTAATGTACTGTTTGTTTAGTGTGGCTAGATGGTAGCTGTACTGTTTGTGTAATGTACTGTTTGTGTAGTGTGGCTAAATGGTAGTTGTACTGTTTGTTTAGTGTGGCTAGATGGTAGCTGTCCTGTTTGTGTAATGTTCTGTTTGTTTAGTGTGGCTAGATGGTAGCTGTACTGTTTGTGTAATGTACTGTTTGTGTAGTGTGGCTAAATGGTAGTTGTACTGTTTGTTTAGTGTGGCTAGATGGTAGCTGTCCTGTTTGTGTAATGTTCTGTTTGTTTAGTGTGGCTAGATGGTAGCTGTGCTGTTTGTGTAATGTACTGTTTGTTTAGTGTGGCTAGATGGTAGCTGTACTGTTTGTGTAATGTACTGTTTGTGTAGTGTGGCTAAATGGTAGTTGTACTGTTTGTTTAGTGTGGCTAGATGGTAGCTGTCCTGTTTGTGTAATGTTCTGTTTGTTTAGTGTGGCTAGATGGTAGCTGTACTGTTTGTGTAATGTACTGTTTGTGTAGTGTGGCTAGATGGTAGCTGTACTGTTTGTGTAATGTACTGTTTGTGTAGTGTGGCTAGATGGTAGCTGTACTGTTTGTGTAATGTTCTGTTTGTTTAGTGTGGCTAGATGGTTGCTGTACTGTTTGTGTAATGTACTGTTTGTTTAGTGTGGCTAGATGGTAGCTGTACTGTTTGTGTAATGTACTGTTTGTGTAGTGTGGCTAGATGGTAGCTGTACTGTTTGTGTAATGTACTGTTTGTGTAGTGTGGTTAGATGGTAGCTGTACTGTTTGTGTAGTGTGGCTAGATGGTAGCTATACTGTTTGTGTAATGTACTGTTTGTTTAGTGTGGCTAGATGGTAGCTATACTGTTTGTGTAATGTTCTGTTTGTTTAGTGTGGCTAGATGGTAGCTGTGCTGTTTGTGTAATGTACTGTTTGTTTAGTGTGGCTAGATGGTAGCTGTACTGTTTGTGTAGTGTGGCTAGATGGTAGCTATACTGTTTGTGTAATGTACTGTTTGTTTAGTGTGGCTAGATGGTAGCTGTACTGTTTGTGTAATGTTCTGTTTGTGTAGTGTGGCTAGATGGTAGCTGTACTGTTTGTGTAATGTACTGTTTGTGTAGTGTGGCTAGATGGTAGCTGTACTGTTTGTGTATTGTGGCTAGATGGTAGCTGTACTGTTTGTGTAGTGTGGCTAGATGGTAGCTGTACTGTTTGTGTAATGTACTGTTTGTGTAGTGTGGCTAGATGGTAGCTGTACTGTTTGTGTAGTGTGGCTAGATGGTAGCTGTACTGTTTGTGTAATGTACTGTTTGTTTAGTGTGGCTAGATGGTAGCTGTACTGTTTGTGTAATGTTCTGTTTGTGTAGTGTGGCTAGATGGTAGCTGTGCTGTTTGTGTATTGTTCTGTTTGTTTAGTGTGGCTAGATGGTAGCTATACGGTTTGTGTAATGTTCTGTTTGTTTAGTGTGGCTAGATGGTAGCTGTGCTGTTTGTGTAATGTACTGTTTGTTTAGTGTGGCTAGATGGTAGCTGTACTGTTTGTGTAATGTACTGTTTGTGTAGTGTGGCTAAATGGTAGCTGTACTGTTTGTTTAGTGTGGCTAGATGGTAGCTGTACTGTTTGTGTAATGTTCTGTTTGTTTAGTGTGGCTAGATGGTAGCTGTACTGTTTGTGTAATGTACTGTTTGTGTAGTGTGGCTAGATGGTAGCTGTACTGTTTGTGTAATGTACTGTTTGTGTAGTGTGGCTAGATGGTAGCTGTACTGTTTGTGTAATGTTCTGTTTGTTTAGTGTGGCTAGATGGTAGCTGTGCTGTTTGTGTAATGTACTGTTTGTTTAGTGTGGCTAGATGGTAGCTGTACTGTTTGTGTAATGTACTGTTTGTGTAGTGTGGCTAGATGGTAGCTGTACTGTTTGTGTAATGTACTGTTTGTGTAGTGTGGCTAGATGGTAGCTATACTGTTTGTGTAATGTTCTGTTTGTTTAGTGTGGCTAGATGGTAGCTGTGCTGTTTGTGTAATGTACTGTTTGTGTAATGTACTGTTTGTGTAGTGTGGCTAGATGGTAGCTGTGCTGTTTGTGTAATGTTCTGTTTGTTTAGTGTGGCTAGATGGTAGCTATACTGTTTGTGTAATGTTCTGTTTGTTTAGTGTGGCTAGATGGTAGCTGTGCTGTTTGTGTAATGTACTGTTTGTTTAGTGTGGCTAGATGGTAGCTGTACTGTTTGTGTAATGTACTGTTTGTGTAGTGTGGCTAAATGGTAGTTGTACTGTTTGTTTAGTGTGGCTAGATGGTAGCTGTCCTGTTTGTGTAATGTTCTGTTTGTTTAGTGTGGCTAGATGGTAGCTGTACTGTTTGTGTAATGTACTGTTTGTGTAGTGTGGCTAAATGGTAGTTGTACTGTTTGTTTAGTGTGGCTAGATGGTAGCTGTCCTGTTTGTGTAATGTTCTGTTTGTTTAGTGTGGCTAGATGGTAGCTGTGCTGTTTGTGTAATGTACTGTTTGTTTAGTGTGGCTAGATGGTAGCTGTACTGTTTGTGTAATGTACTGTTTGTGTAGTGTGGCTAAATGGTAGTTGTACTGTTTGTTTAGTGTGGCTAGATGGTAGCTGTCCTGTTTGTGTAATGTTCTGTTTGTTTAGTGTGGCTAGATGGTAGCTGTACTGTTTGTGTAATGTACTGTTTGTGTAGTGTGGCTAGATGGTAGCTGTACTGTTTGTGTAATGTACTGTTTGTGTAGTGTGGCTAGATGGTAGCTGTACTGTTTGTGTAATGTTCTGTTTGTTTAGTGTGGCTAGATGGTTGCTGTACTGTTTGTGTAGTGTGGCTAGATGGTAGCTATACTGTTTGTGTAATGTACTGTTTGTTTAGTGTGGCTAGATGGTAGCTATACTGTTTGTGTAATGTTCTGTTTGTTTAGTGTGGCTAGATGGTAGCTGTACTGTTTGTGTAATGTACTGTTTGTTTAGTGTGGCTAGATGGTAGCTGTACTGTTTGTGTAATGTACTGTTTGTTTAGTGTGGCTAGATGGTAGCTGTACTGTTTGTGTAATGTACTGTTTGTGTAGTGTGGCTAGATGGTAGCTGTACTGTTTGTGTAATGTTCTGTTTGCTTAGTGTGGCTAGATGGTAGCTGGCCATGATTTTTGTATGCATATAATTTGTCAAATGTTATTTTGTTCTGTAGTGTCTTGTAAGCCCATGTGGGCTGGACACCGGTAGGTGTATGACACTTAAATAAACAAGATCAATCATATACTGTAACCGTTACGTGGGCAGTGACTTTAATTTCCGGAATTCATAATAATGGCCGGAACGGAGCAAATGCAATGACATCAAACACCTGGAAACCATGGAAACCATGTGTTTGATGTATTTGATACCATTCCACCTCCTGTGGTCTGTAGTAGTCTGTGGGTAGGGATTTATTACAGTGGACGTCTCCATTGTGGATTCCTACATTTACTGTGAATCATTTCACAAAGTGATACATGGTTCAGACTACTCTGCCCGTCTGTGGTGCCAATGTGGGTTGGCACCCCAGTGCCAGCCAGGTGGGTGGTGCCAGAAGCCAGTCCAGTCGGTTGCAGAGTTCCACCCAGATGTGTGTTTTTGTCAACGGACAGAGAAAAGGAGAAATGCTAAGGAGAGACGCAGAGTGCCCCTCTCTGGTGGATACTACTGCTGATAGACGGGATCTCTCATGGAGTCACCACGCAGCGCTCTGGTGGATACTACTGCTGATAGACGGGATCTCTCATGGAGTCACCACGCAGCTCTCTAGTGGATACTATTGCTGATAGATGGGATCTCTTATGCAGTCACCACGCAGCTCTCTGGTGGATACTACTTCTGATAGACTGGATCTCTCATGCAGTCACCACACAGCTCTCTGGTGGATACTACTGCTGATAGACTGGATCTCTCATGCAGTCTCACAGACTATAAGATTCCAACAGTTGTTTAAAGCTTAGATAATGTTAAATACATTACTTCTCTAAGCCCATGGTTGCTATGTACAGCACTGTAGTACTGTAGTCCTCTGTAGCTCAGTTGGTAGAGCATGGCGTTTGCAATGCTAAGATAGTGGGTTCAATTACCGGGACTACACATAAGGAAAAGCATCGGCTAAATGGTTCATTATTATTTGTGTCTGTGTCATACTCTTCTCGACCACCAGGTGTCTCATGAGCTCAACATCACACCAAGGCTCTGATTCACTTCTTTGCGGTGCTCGTAAAACAATCAGCAGCATATAATAAAGCAACACACTCTGTTAATCACCCTGACCTGGAGATTAACTGAGCAGGGATGAAACATATGACATGTTAGACTGGTGTTTGAAGAAGGAAAATCAGGGTTAGGTTGCATGGTTAAATCAGGGTTAGGTTGCATGGTTAAATCAGGGTTAGGTTACATGATTAAATCAGGGTTAGGTTACATGATTAAATCAGGGTTAGATTGCATGGTTAAATCAGGGTTAGGTTACATGATTAAATCAGATATAGGTGGATGATTAAATCAGGGTTAGGTTACATAATTAAATCAGGGTTAGGTGCATGACTAAATCAGGGTCAGGTGCATGACTAAATCAGGGTTAGGTTACATAATTAAATCAGGGTTAGGTTACATAATTAAATCAGGGTTAGGTTACATAATTAAATCAGGGTTAGGTGCATGACTAAATCAGGGTTAGGTGCATAATTAAACCAGGGTTAGGTTGCATGATTCAATCAGGGTTAGATGCATAATTAAATCAGGGTTAGGTGCATGATTAAATCAGGGTTAGGTTACATAATTAAATCAGGGTTAGGTGCATGACTAAATCAGGGTTAGGTTACATAATTAAATCAGGGTTAGGTTGCATGATTAAATCAGGGTTAGGTGGATGATTAAATCAGGGTTAGGTGCATGATTAAATCAGGGTTAGGTTGCATGATTAAATCAGGGTTAGGTTGCATGATTAAATCAGGGTTAGGTGTGCGTGATTAAATCAGGGTTAGGTGCATGATTAAATCAGGGTTAGGTTGCATGATTAAATCAGGGTTAGGTGTGCGTGATTAAATCAGGGTTAGGTGCATGATTAAATCAGGGTTAAGTTTGCGTGATGAAAACAGGGTTAGGTTGCATGATGAAAACAGGGTTAGGTTGCATGATGAAAACAGGGTTAGGTTGCATGATGAAAACAGGGTTAGGTTGCATGATGAAAACAGGGTTAGGTTGCATGATGAAAACAGGGTTAGGTTGCATGATGAAAACAGGGTTAGGTTGCATGATGAAAACAGGGTTAGGTTGCATGATGAAAACAGGGTTAGGTTGCATGATGAAAACAGGGTTAGGTTTGCGTGATTAAATCAGGGTTAGGTTGCATGATGAAAACAGGGTTAGGGTTTGCGTGATGAAAACAGGGTTAGGTTTGCATGATTAAAACAGGGTTAGGTTGCATGATGAAAACAGGGTTAGATTTGCGTGATTAAATCAGGGTTAGGCTCCTGTTGTCCATTATAGCTCACATTGTTACTGATGAGACATGTAGAACAGAACAGAGAAGGGAAAAGAGAGTGGAGGAGGGAGGTAAAAATAGTTATCTTACCCTTCTGCCCTTAGGCCCCAGGACCCCTGCTGTACCCCTCTGCCCCTGAGGACCCTGGGAGGGAGGGAGAGAGGGGCAGAGGGACAGAGGGAGAGAGGAGAGAGGACAGAGAGAGAGAAAGTGGGAGTGGGAGAGGGGGGGATTGTTATTGATGTGTTCGAGAGAGTTCATGACCGTTCAATTCAGTTGCAGTGTCACAGTTCACAAATGCTAAATGTGGAACAGGTGAGACGTAACCCAATCAATTACACAGTAAGTCAAACTGTTTCTGTTTGAAATGGAGCAGACACTCATCTACATTCCACCTGTTGTTGATCAGATGTTTTCTGATGTGATCACCCAGCTGTAGTGTAGATGTACAGTAGAAACTACAATGGATGCTATTAAGTGAGAGCGTTTACACTGACTAAATTAGGCTAAATGAGCATTGTCTATCTACTGTATATAAAATGTCTCAACCCTATCCGGTTGCCTACAGACAGTCCAAATGAGTCAGAGTAAAGAAGCTGTTATACACTATTGCATTATAATCAGTCAGTCTATTGAAGTACTGTGCTTATGGAAGGCCATACTTTAATGTTAGAAACAGGCAAATTGATATCAAGTTTCCCAGTTAAATGGTAAGTATTTATAATAGTACAAGATCATTTCCAACAAATCTTCAGACTCGATTTAAGTATTTATATTAATCCCGCATAAAATAAGGGAGTCAATGCATTTAATCTGTTCACTCCATTAAGTTCATAATGTTTATGTATCACAAGCCCAACTGATAACGAGGAAAGTTAACTCCTGTCCAACCACAAGTGCACTCAGTGAGAGAGAGGGAGAGTGCTTTCCTCTGGCCCAAGGATAGAGAGAGACACACGGATGCAGCTTGAGCCCCACCTTCTTCAACATATAGAACCAGTCAAAAGTTTGGACACCTACTCATTCAAGGGATTCTTTTTATTTTTACAATTTTTTACATTGTAAAATAATAGTGAAGACATCAAAACTATGAAATAACACATATGGAATCATGTAGTAACCAAAAAAGTGTTAAACAAATCAAAATATATTTAATATTTTAGATTCCTCAAAGTAGCCACCCTTTGCCTTGATGACAGCTTTGCACACTCTTGGCATTCTCTCAACCAGCTTCATGAGTCATCCTTTTCCAACAGTCTTGAAGGAGTTCCCACATATGCTGCGCGCTTGTTGGCTGCTTTTCCTTTAGTCTGTGGTCCAACTCATACCAAACCATCTCAATTGGGTTGAGGTCGGGTAACTGTGGAGGTCAAATAGCCCTTACACAGCCTGGAGGTGTGTTGGGTCATTGTCCTGTTGAAAAACAAATGATAGTCCCACTAAGCACAAACCAGATGGGATGGCGTATCACTGCAGAATGCTGTGGCAACCATGCTGGTTAAGTGTGCCTTGAATTCTAAATAAATCATTGACAGTGTCACCAGCAAAGCACCCCCACACCATCACACCTCCTCCTCCATGCTTCACAGTGAGAACCAAAAATCTCAAAGTTGGACTCATCAGACCAAAGGACTTCCACCGGTCTAATGTCCATTGCTCGTGTTTCTTGGCCCAAGCAAGTCTCTTCTTCTTATTGGTGTCCTTTAGTAGTGGTTTCTTTGCAGCAATTCGACCACGAAGGCCTGATTCACGCAGTCTCCTTTGAACAGTTGATGTTGAGTTGTGTCTGTTACTTGAACTCTGTGAAGCATTTACTTGGGCTGCAATTTCTGAGGCTGGTAACTCTAATGAACTTATCCTATTCATGTCTTAAAGTAATGATGGACTGTCGTTTCTCTTTGCTTATTTGAGCTGTTCTTGCCATTATATGGACTTGGTCTTTTACCAAATAGGGCTATCTTCTGTATACCACCCCTACCTTGTCACAACACAACTGATTGGCCCAAAACATTAAGAAGGAAAGAAATTCCTCAAATGTACTTTTAACAAGGCAAACCTGCTAAAATGACATGCATTCCAGTTGACTACCTCATGAAGCTGGTTGAGAGAATGCCACGATTGTGCAAAGATGTCATCAAGGCAAAAGGTGGCTACTTTGAAGAATCTAAAATATAAAATCTATTTTGATTTGTTTATTGTTTGGTTTCTACATGATTCCATATGTGTTATTTCATAGTTTTGATGACTTCACTATTATTCTACAATGTAAAAAAAATAAAGAATAACCCTTGAATGAGTAGGTGAGTCCAAACTTTTGACTGGTACTGTATATATCAACAAATTGGCATGGGCACTAGAACAGACTGCAGCACCCGGCCTCACCCTACTAGAATCTGAAATCAAATATCTACTGTTGCTGATGATCTAGTTCTTCTGTCACCAACCAAGGAGGGCCTACAGCAGCACCTAGATCTTCTTCACAGATTCTGTCAGATCTGGGCCAAAAAAGGTCCAGTTGCCAGGACCACAAATACAAATTCCATCTAGACACCTTTGCCTTGAGAACAAAAAAGCTATACATACCTCGGCCTAAACATCAGGACCACAGGTAACTTTCACAAAGCTGTGAACGATCTGAGAGACAAGGCAAGAAGGGCCTTCTACGCAATCAAAAGGAACATAACATTTGAATCTGTTATAGAACCCATTGCCCTTTATGGTTGTGAGGTTGTCTGGGATCCGCTCACCAACCAAGAATTCACAAAATGGGACAAATACCAAATTGAGACTCTGCATGCCGAATTCTACAAAAATGTGTACAATGTAAAACACCAAATAATGCATGCAGAGCAGAATTAGGTAGATACCGCTAATGATCCAAATCCAGAAAAGAAGCGTTAAATGGAATAGCCTGCAGACTAAACTTAAACTTGAGACTCTTGTCCTCCTTGCCCATTTGAAACATTTATTGGAGGATGTGTATTGTTGTATTGCTTGTAACTGCTTCGGGTAATGCAAGTTCTTGTGCTGTTAGGGGAATAACCTGTTTGTAAATGTAATAATCTGCTGCTATATTTTTTTGTGTTATCTGTGATTGTTTGTGTTGGTCTTGTGTAGTTTCTTAATCATTGTACCTAAACTGTATATGTAAACATGTATACGCAGGGCCCAGCTGTAAAAGAGACCTTGGTCTCAGTCTGTGTTTCTTGTTGAAATAAAGGTATAATAATAATACATTGTACAACCACCTAAAAGGAAGCGATTCCCAAACCTTACATAACAAATCCATCACCTACAGCGAGATGAACCTGGAGATGAGTCCCCTAAGCAAGCTGGTCCTGGGGCTCTGTTCACAAACACAGACACCACAGAGCCCCAGGACAGCAACACAATTAGACCCAACCAAATCATGAGAAAACAAAAATATAATTACTTGACACATTGGAAAGAATTTACCAAAAAACGGATCAAACTGGAATGCTATTTGGCCCTAAACAGAGAGTACACAGAATACCTGCCCACTGTGACTGACCCAAACTTAAGGAAAGCTTTGATTATGTACAGACTCAGTGAGCATAGCCTTGCTATTGAGAGAGGCCGCACTAGGCAGACCTGGCTATCAAGAGAAGACAGGCTATGTGCACACTGCCCACAAAATGAGGTGGACACCGCCTGCCAAATATATTACGGTATTAGAGATACATATTTCCCTCAGGTTACACAGACCCACAAAGATTTTGAAAACAAATCCAATTTTGATAAACTCCCATATCTATTGTACAAAAGGGAAAATAAATAAACATAAATATGGGTTGTATTTTACAATGGTGTTTGTTCTTCACTGGTTGACCTTTTCTTGTGGCAACAGGTCACAAATCTTGCTGCTGTGGTGGCACACTGGTATTTCACTATGTAGTAGCTAACTACTTTAACTATTTGCACATCGTTATAACACTGTACATAGCC